>OY992883.1:118593429-118608429 GCA_963921405.1 Cepaea hortensis
CTCTCACGCTCAATCATTCACTCTCACGCTCACTCATTCACTCTCACTCATTCCTTCTCACGCTCACTCATTCACTGTCACTCATTCACTCTCACGCTCACTCAATCACTCTCACTCATTCACTCTCACGCTCACTCATTCACTCTCACGCTCACTCATTCACTCTCCCGCTCAATCATTCACTCTCCCGCTCACTCATTCACTCTCACTAATTCATTCTCCCGCTCACTCATTCACTCTTCCGCTCACTCATTCACTCTCCCGCTCACTCATTCACTCTCCCGCTCACTCATTCACTCTCACGCTCACTCATTCACTCTCACGCTCACTCATTCACTCTCATTCATTCACTCTCACGCTCACTCATTCTGTCTCTCATTCACACTCACTCACTCTCTCACTCAAACTACAGTAATGAACATGAGTTTAGATTATACATGATAAAATCAAATGGTATTTAACTTATAATATGACAGATGAGAATACACAAACATATGGATTCGCGTGTTACATAACATGCGTGTTACATGACATGCATCTGCTTAGATCTCTCTCTCTCTCTCTCTCTCTCTCTCTCTCTCTCTCTCTCTCTCTCTCTCTCTCTCTATTCTTTCATATACACACACTAACACTCTCTCTCTTTATCTCTCATTCACTCTCACTCTCACTAATTCACTCTCCCGCTCACTCAATCACTCTAACGCTCACTCATTCACTCTCCCGCTCACTCATTCATTCTCCCGCTCACTCATTCACTCTCACGCAAACTCATTCACTCTCACGCTCACTCATTCACTCTCCCGCTCACTCATTCATTCTCCCGCTCACTCATTTACTCTCCCGCTCACTCATTCACTCTCCCGCTCACTCATTCACTCTCACGCTCACTCTTTCTGTCTCTCCCGCTCACTCATTCACTCTCCCGCTCACTCATTCACTCTCCCGCTCACTCATTCACTCTCCCGCTCACTCATTCACTCTCCCGTTCAATCATTCACTCTCACTCATTCACTCTCACGCTCACTCATTCACTCTCACGCTCAATCATTCACTCTCCCGCTCACTGATTCACTCTCACACATTTACTCTCACGCTCACTCATTCACTCTCAATCATTCACTCTCCCGCTCACTGATTCACTCTCACGCTCACTCATTCACTCTCCCGCTCACTCATTCATTCTCCCGCTCACTCATTTACTCTCCCGCTCACTCATTCACTCTCCCGCTCACTCATTCACTCTCACGCTCACTCTTTCTGTCTCTCCCGCTCACTCATTCACTCTCCCGCTCACTCATTCACTCTCCCGCTCACTCATTCACTCTCCCGCTCACTCATTCACTCTCCCGTTCAATCATTCACTCTCACTCATTCACTCTCACGCTCACTCATTCACTCTCACGCTCAATCATTCACTCTCCCGCTCACTGATTCACTCTCACACATTTACTCTCACGCTCACTCATTCACTCTCAATCATTCACTCTCCCGCTCACTGATTCACTCTCACGCTCACTGATTCACTCTCACGCTCACTCATTCCTTCTCACGCTCACTCATTCACTCTCATTCTTTCACTCTCACGCTCACTCATTCACTCTCACGCTCACTCATTCACTCTCACGCTCACTCATTCACTCTCACGCTCACTCATTCACTCTCACGCTCACTCATTCACTCTCACGCTCAATCATTTACTCTCCCGCTCACTCTCACGCTCACTCATTCACTCTCCCGCTCACTCATTCACTCTCCCGCTCACTCATTCACTCTCCCGCTCACTCATTCACTCTCCCGCTCACTCATTCACTCTCCCGCTCACTCATTCACTCTCACGCTCACTCATTCACTCTCACGCTCACTCATTCACTCTCACTCATTCACTCACACACACAGACACTCTCACTCATTCACTCTCCCGCTCACTCATTCGCTCTCACGCTCACTCATTCACTCTCCCGCTCACTCATTCACCCTCACGCTCACTCATTCACTCTCACTCATTCAATCTCCCGCTCACTCATTCACTCTCACTCATTCACTCTCCCGCTCACTCATTCACTCTCACGCTCAATCATTCACTCTCCCGCTCACTCATTCACTCTCACGCTCACTCATTTACTCTCACGCTCACTCATTCACTCTCACGCTCACTCATTCACTCTCACGCTCACTCATTCTGTCTCTCATTCACACTCACTCACTCTCTCACTCAAACTACAGTAATGAACATAAGTTTAGATTATACATGATAAAATCAAATGGTATTTAACTTATAATATGACAGATGAGAATACACAAACATATGGATTCGCGTGTTACATAACATGCGTGTTACATGACATGCATCTGCTCAGCTCTCTCTCTCTCTCTCTCTCTCTCTCTCTCTCTCTCTCTCTCTCTCTCTCTGTATTCTTTCATATACACACACTCACACGCATGCGCGCGCTCACACACACACACACACACACACACACTAACACATCAACTCTCCCACTGTCTCACTCTCTAACACACAATCCTACACACACACACACACTCACTCTCTCAATCACACTCTCTCACACATACACGTACACATGAACGCATGCACGCACGGACGCACTCCCTCACTCACTCTCACACATACACGTACGAATGCATGCACTGACACATTCCCCCACCATTTCTCGCTCAATCACTCTCTCCACACACACGCATGCACACACGCATTCACTCTCTCCCTCTCTCTGACACCCACTCTCTCTCTCTCTCTCTCTCTCTCTCTCTCTCTCTCTCTCTCTCTCTCTCGCTCCCACACATATATAGTGAACAATTATAATGAACAATTATACTGAACAATTATACCAGTAAATGAATTATGGTGGCATATAGTCGGTATGGATTAAGTATTGAAAGAGTTTTTGGTTAAATGTGTAGGGACTCATTGGAGTTTTCAGATCTGGAGGCAGATGATTCCATAAGTGAGCACCAGAATAGGCAAAACATGTTTTGTATAGGTCCAATCTAGGCTTTGAGACATGTAACAAATTTAGGCGCTTGCTGTTCATTGCATTAGATTGAATCAGCGGCAGAAGATACTCTGGGGTATTTTGAGATATAATTTTATTCACTAATTTGGCTTTGTTGAAAAGGAAGCGCTTTTATAGTGGTAGAAGTCTTAGATGACTGTACAAATTATTACTTTCAACGTGCTTTATGCCAGAAACCAGACGAATAGCGCGGTATTGTAGAGAACATAGTCGTTTTAAATTAGATTTAGGGCAACCATCCCAAACTGTGGAACAGTAATCGAGATGTGATTGGATATAGCATGTATAGAATATTTTTCGTGTGCTTTCGTCCAGGAAGTGCTGAATTTTAGCAAGTTGGTAAACTTTTTGTGCTATTTTCTTGGTAAGAGCGTGAACATGAGAGCTCCAGTTCAAATGGCTGTCTATTAAAAGCCCTAGTGTTTTATGTTCAGTCACATTAATTATAGGTAACGTGCCCATGCGGAGTTCGAGCGGTGATCCAGTTATGGCTAGTGTCTGTAGTTTTTGTCTGGTCGTTATTAGCATGGATTTGGTTTTGCCGATGTTAATTTGCATGCGGTTTTCATTGCTCCATCTAGTAAGATTATCAAGTTCCTTTTGTAAAGAATTCTCTAATTCACTACGGGTTTCTTGACTAGTATATATAGTACAGTCGTCAGCAAATAGATCACAAGTTGTATTGATATATAAAGGAAGATCATTAATATAAACTGCAAAAAGCAGCGGACCTAGTATTGAGCCCTGAGGCACACCAATATTAAGCTGTGTGGGTCTTGATAGACAGTTGTTGAAGGACACGACTTGTTGCCTGTCGGATAGAAATGACGTAATTATGTTCACCATGTTGGTGCTTGTCTTCATTTGCTTTAGTTTTCTAATTAAAATATCGTGATCTACCATATCAAAAGCTTTTTTAAAGTCTACAAACACCGCTCCACAAATTCTACCGTTGTTGATGTTTAAGTGCCAGTTATCGGTCATTTTTGTTAGAGCACTATGGCAAAAATATTTAGGTCGAAACCCAGATTGACTGTTAATTATTAGATCGTTGTTAATTAAATGGTGTAACGTTATTTTATGAATGTGTTTTTCTAGTGGTTTTGATAGCGACGATAATAAGGAAATAGGTCTATAATTACCCAAAACGCTATTATCGATTGAGCCATTTTTAATTAGCGGAAACACTTTAGCAATTTTAAAAGCAGATGGAAAGTAGTTTTTGGCCAGGCACTGGTTATATATGAACGTTAAGGACTCACTAATGACTGGTGCAGCACAACGAAGAATTCTATTACTGATACCATCTAGGCCGTGTGAGTTTGTTGATTTGAGGTTCAAGAGATATTTATAAACGTCTGCAACAGACATTAAAGGAATCTCATCGGGAATATTTCTGGTGCACTTCTCCTCACAGAATGATGCCAGTGAACTTAAATTACACGATGAGTCTGGTATTGAAGACTTTAGATTCTCTATTTCTGATTGAAAGAACCAACTGAATTCATCGCATGTTATAGAATTTGGTATTGCTGATTCTGTAGGGCGTTTCTCATTGGTTAGCAAGTTAATAGCCTTCCATATATTTGTACTGTTTGAATTATCTACAATCAAATTTTTAAAATGATCTTTTTTTATCCTACGAATGTCATATTTAACTTTATTCCTTAGTCTGCGGTAATTGATGAAGTCTTTATTTTTGTGTGCTGTATCTCGCTCTCTCATGATTTCCAGCACTTCTCTAGTGACCCATGGGGATTTATGTTGATTTTTGACTCGAACTTCTTTGATTGGCACGTGTTTATCGAACACATTGTAGACTGTCTTCGTCCAGAAAGCTAATGCATCGTCCGGGTCAGGAAGTTGGTAAACGTGATCAAGGGCTGCTTTTCTTAAGTCTTGCAAAAATAAATCTTGGTTGAATGCTTTAAAATTCCTAAATTTGATACTTACATGTTTATGTTTAAGAGGTTTGAACCCAATTCTTGACCATGTACAACATACCGGGTAGTGGTCACTAACTGTACAAACAGGAACAGAACATTCAACAATATTATCTGGACAAGTAACATATATATGATCAATTATAGTTGAGGATGTGTCAGTAACCCTTGTGGGACGGTTTATTAGTTGTTTGAAATTGTAAGAAAGAATGATATCGTCCCATGTCTGGTTGGATTTAGGAATATCTATGTTAAAGTCACCTAATATCATGACTTCTCTACCTTCTGTAAACACTATATCCATCATTGTAGTGAAACAGTCATACCAATTGTACCCAGCACACGGATTCCTATATAGGTATCCAATGAGAAACGGCTGTTGGCTGGCTGGCTTCACCTCTAACCAAACACATTCTATCTCTACTGACTCGAGATCACTTCTACGGTAACAGTTGAGAGAATTGGAAATGTATACAGCAATACCTGTCTCTAATTTTTGATTTGCGTCTCTTCGAATTACTTTAAACGCCTTAAGAGTGATTTCAGAGTCGGATATTTTGTCGTTGAGACGACTTTCTGTGATTCCAAACACATGGAATTGTTTGCACAGTATTACCGAAAGCTCAGGTAATTTATTGAGCAAATGATAGATGTTGAGATGGCCTATACTTAGGCCGTCTTTGTGAAGCCACTGATCGTGATTTGCGAACATTGCACGATGAAAGGATGATGTCGCTTGCGGTAGAAATTTTCAGAGTTTTTGAAACTTTATTTAGTAGTAGTTAAGACTATTAGATGGGGTAGGAAAATGTCTGTGCTGGAGTGACATCATGAAAGCTTGATGCAGGGCTGCAGGATTGTATTGCATTAGCTGTTGAAGTTGGCGGTTCCACTGATAGGAGTGTAGATTAACATCCAACGAGGGACCACTGCTGTGAGAGTTACTGGAAGTGCCTACATTAGAAGCATACATCGGGGGCACAGCAACATTGTTTAACGGTGTCCCCTTTGACACAATAGGGGGAGGATGCTTTATGGGCAAGGGAGGAAACAAACCATCATAGTTAGCAACATTGGGATTGGAGCATGGGTTGCTATCCACGGCATTGTATTCCTGGGGTATAGGCAATGGTGGTGCAGGAAGAGAAGGAGCATTTTCTGAACACTTAGATGTCGCTGTCGCCGGGGGTGAAGTTCGGGTTACTCCTGTAACTGGTGCTGGTTGTTGTGCACGTTCGGGATATTTTATGTTCTTCGCTAGTATACTACTTCCTAGCTTGGAACAATGTATTTGATCCCTGTATAGTTTTTTCTTAGGAGCCCCGGACGACGAAGTAAAGTACGGGGTGTTATTAATGAAACTAATGGCATTGTCTTTACAAAATTTAAACAAAGTTAGATTGGCAGCATCGGCAGTCCGACGCTGGAATCCATAACATGGTGGAATGATGGTAGTAGTAGTAGTAAGTTGTAGTAGTAAGTAGTAGTAGTATGTAGTAGTAGTAGTAGTAGTAAGTAGTAGCAGTAAGTAGTAGTAGTAGTAAGTAGTAGTAAGTAGTAGTAGTAGTATTAGTATGTAGTAGTAGTAGTAAGTAGTAGTAGTAGTAAGTAGTAGTAAGTAGTATTAGTATGTAGTAGTAGTAGTAGTAGTAGTAAGTAGTATTAGTATGTAGTAGTAGTAAGTAGTAGTAGTAAGAAGTAGTAGTAAGTAGTAGTAGTAGTAAGTAGTAGTAGTAAGTAGTAGTAGTAGTAGTAGTAGTAGTAGTAGTAGTAGTAGTAGTAGTAGTAGTAGTAGTAGTAGTAGTAGTAGTAGTAGTAGTAGTAGTAGTAGTAGTAGTAGACTCAACTAAGAACAGAGGTTAAAAAGGAAAGGAGTCCAGGATAGACATTAGTAAGAACGAACGAACGAACGGACTTTATCTTCAAAGTGTACCAAATTGGGCAAGCAGGCCGGTCTTACATTCGGCCTTTCCAATCACTTATCGTTCGTTCATCAATAGTGCATTATACATTCACATAGGAAATAACATTGTCAAAAGAATGTTGTAAACATAAATAATGCATATTACCATGTTATAAGACACACCCCCACCCATGCACCCATCCCCCATCCACCCACACACATCACCCACCCAACCACACACATAAACCCCTGGGCACACATACATTCCCCCACCCATCCACCCATTCCCCACATCCCACACCCACACATACCCCCACCTACACACATCTCCCCACCCACACACACATCTCCCATTCACCAAATATCCCCCACACACATTCCCCACCCACCCACACACCACCAGGCACACATGCATGCACCTATCCATCCATCACCCACCCACACATTCCCCGCCTACACACATTGCCTCCCCCACACACACCCTCCACCCACAAAGACTCAGCCACCCACCTATCCTCCACCATGCCCACACAACCCCAACCACTCAATCAAACACACATCCGCCAACCACACATCCCCCACCCACATATCTCCGCCAACCCACACATCCCCCACCTACCAACACACAAAACCCACACCCACCCACATTTCCTCCACTTACACACATCCCTACCCACAAAATATCCCCAACCCACCCACACATCCCGAACCCACACACACACACATCCCCACCCATCCCCCAACTTACACACACTCACCCACCCACACATCTTCCACCCACCCACCCCCAGTCACTCATTCCCAATCACACATCCCTTAACCACACATCCCCCACCCGCACACACTTCCACGCACACACACATCTCCCCACTCATTCACACATCTCCCACATACACATAACCACCCAACAACACATCACCATCTACAAACACTCACCTCCCACCCACACACACCCCAAGATCCACATATACCCCCTACACACATCCCCCACCCACATACATCTTCCCACCCACACACACATCCCCCATCCATACACTCATCCCCCACACACACATCCATTCACTCACGTATTCATCCCTCAACCACTCACATCCACACATCCCCCACCCACCCATCAACACATACATTTCCCATATACTCACCCACACTCACAGACCCCAATTACCCAGCCAAACACACACACCCCACCATCACATACATCCTTTACCCACCCGCACATGAAAGAGAAGGAAAGGAAAGGAAGAAAGGAAAGGAAGAAAGGAAAGATTCGAGGAAGGACATGGGTAAGACAGGACAGGAGTCAAGACAGGACATGAGTAAGAAATTAAAGGAGTTGAGGTAGGACATTACTAAAAAAAATAAAAGGAGTCGAGGAAGCACATGTGTAAGAAAGGAAAGGAGTCGAGAAAGGACATGAGTAAGAAAGCAAAGCAGTCGAGGAAAGACATGAGAAAGAAAGGAAAGGAGACGAGGAAGGACATGAGTAAAAAAAGGAAAGGTGTCGAAGAAGGAAATGAGTAAGAAAGGAAAGGAGTCGAGGAAGCCCTTGAATAAGAAAGGAAAGGAGTCGAGGAAGGACATGAATAAGTAAAGAAATGAGTGGAAGAAAGACATGAATAAGAAAGGAAAGGAGTCGAGGAAGGACATGAGTAAAAAAAGGAAAGGAGTCGAGGAAGGACATGAGTAAGAAATGTAAGGAGGCGAGGAAGCACTTGAGTAAGAAAGGAAAGGAGTCGAGGAAGGACTTGAATAAGAAAGGAAATGAGTGGAAGAAAGACATGAATAAGAAATTAAAGGAGTCGAGGAAGGACATGAGTAAAAAAGGAAAGGAGTCGAGGAAGGACATGAATAACAAAGGAAAGGAGTCGAGGAAAGACTTGAATAAGAAAGGAAAGGAGTCGAGGAAAGAGATGAATAAAAAAGGAAAGTAGTCGAGGAAGGACATGAATAACAAAGGAAAGGAGTCGAGGAAGGACATGAATAAGAAAGGAAAGGAGTCGAGGAAAGAGATGAATAAAAAAGTAAAGGAGTCGAGGAAGGACATTAATAAAAAAGTAAAGGAGTCGAGGAAGGACATGAGTAAGAAAGGAAAGAATCCAAGTCAGGAACGAAGTCAAAGAAAGGCCAGGTGTAAGGAAGCAACGGAGTCGAGGAAAGAAAGGAGTCAAGGAAGGAAAACAGTCCAGGAAGAAAGGAATAATGAAGAAAGGAGCCAAGGAAGGAAAACAGTCCAAAATAAAGGAGTTAGAAAGAAAGAAGTTAAAGAAGGAAAACAGTCCAGGAATAAAGGTGTTCGGAAGGAAAGGAGTTAAAGTACAGAAGTGAGGAAGTGGAGAGGTGAAGGATGAGTCAAAGAACGAAACATGGAGAGACAGTGGGCGGAAAAGACATTAGCTTGTCAGAAGAGGCGCCAGGGAAGGACATCTTGCGACAAGGGACATGGACAGTAAAGGCAAGGAATCAATAAAACACAATAATCAATGAAGTACCTTGCCAAGGAAGGACATGAATCTCGTAAAGGGCAGATAGAGTGAAAGGAAAAGGTGCGAGGAAGTAAACAAATCAGTGAAAGAGGAACAAGAAAGAAGTAGAGCCATGGCAGGGCAGGCGATAATGAAGGACTAGTATCGAAGTAGGGCAGGGAGCGGCTCGTAATGCTGCAACCATGTATAAACAAACTTATGCCACGTGACATCCGTGTAATTGTATCTGTGTCGATATTTCATTTACCTTATAGCCTGCAGTGTAGACATCCATTTGGGCTGCTATGTGTGTCAACGAACCTCTCTGTTGGGCTATTTCATTGAGAGACGCAAGAAGTAGTAATTGTAAGCTCTAACTAAACAGTCGGGTATTTTTTTTTTTTTAGTTTATTCTGCATTTTGTTTTGTTAATAGATGACAGTTTACGCCGTGTGATCATACAACTAGGTCAACTTTATCTGGGCAGGAAACGGTTTTTTTTTTATATACCCGGGAGAAAAGTTGTAAAGCATTATTAAACAGGCTTGGCTGAATAATGCAAAGCGTGTATATAAGCTGTATAGCGCATGTATCGGCCTGTATAGCACAATGTATTAGACCAGTGGTTCTCAACCTTGTTTGGCCCATGCCCCACTTCACCATACTTTCAGAACGTCATTCCCCCTTTCATATTTCCTACCTAAAAATCCCACCCCGCCCCTACACAGTATATGTTATTAAAGGAAGCTAAATTTAATAGCACATGCTAAAACAAGTCTAGACGCCCACATAAAACATGATTCGTGGGTCTACTTACTTTATAAATTGAATTTTAGAAGGGTGAGACGTACAGAATCGTACAGTATGAAGGGAAAAACAATATCAAGTAATCGGTTCTTGTATTAACGTGATCTTTAAATAATCATAATTCCCCCCCCCCCCACCCCACCTGGAAACCCTAAAATTCCCCCCTGAGGGGGGGGGGGATTCCCCACCGGTTAAGAACCACTGTATTAGACGTTCATGGAAAAAAAAAAATAGTATTACATTTATACCTGTTAATCCTTGACAAATGAACCAGAGAATGATTATATATGAGAGTTGTAAAGCAATTACAAGGGACATTAGACAAGGTGGAAAATGTGGACATCTGGATACAAATATGAGACCTGTATGAGACAAGTGTACTTGTAGTGTTGAAGATACAACTGCAGGAGGTGATTACAGAAGCAGTGCTAATACGGTTTGGTGAATGTGATATATTACTTGAATATAATGTTTGTAGCGTGAACTGCATGTTCGGAATAACGGCGGGCGGCTTGTCGCAGAATTTACTGGATTGCCTTGTGCAGTAATGTGTGGCTGCTGATTTTCTAGTGACTGCCGCTTCTATCGACGATGAATTGTATTTTTTGTGGAGGACATTTGTGTTGGCATTCTGGTGGCAGCATTATGCACAGTGTACCTGTGCGGGCTGTTGATTTGTCAAAACTCCTGTTTGTTCCACTTTTCACATGGGACAGTGAGGAGCATTTTGTGTGATATTCACTGGCTCAGGAACGGAGCATAATGGGGACGACCTAGTTTAGTTTAGTTTAGTCGTTGGATCAACATCACGACACACAGGTTCAACCCTTAAGTGCTCCGTTTTCTTCCTAACTCAAACCTGAGTCTGGAGAAACTCAGCTCAATGCACTAACTCCGTAGCATCGGCGAGGATCCTGAAATACTTTGGGTAGATTTTTAACTAGTAATTTTGCCCGGGCAGTGCCGTTAGGCTACTCTTCTTCGATTTCCAACTGTCAAGGGATTTTTTTTTTTACGTGCGCAACAATACACACGGGCGTCGGATCTCACTCCCCAGAGACCAGGGGAAATTTTGTTACTGGAAGTCCACGTGAAAAAATCCCGGTCTTCACAGGGGCTTCAACCCGGGACCTGCAGCACTCGAGGCGGATACCGTACCTCGGGACCACTCAGCCCCCCAAATGAGGAGGACGTGTTGCCGTGAAGTTGGAACCTCGACTAACGACTAACTAACTTGAGCATAACTGTCTCACAAAGCATGGGGAGTTGGGTGAATTCAGCTATGCTTCTTGCTGTGTGGCATGCATCAATTAAAATATCAAAGATAGCCAGAATTCGCTGGATATATTCCTCAGCTCATGCTGGGGTGTTGGGAAACGATCAGGCGAATAAATTGGCTGGGTCTTCCCGCTGGATGGGGTATTGGTGCACGATCAGGTAGATGTTGTCTGAGCCGCTTGAGATGATAAGTTTAGTGTGGAAGAACAGACGCAGCATTTTTGCCTGGAGAGAATGGTGCCGCAGGGAGTTACCAGAGGATCTGGCCGACATTCATTCTCCGAGGAAAGGTCACACGGACACATAATCAGATGTAACTGGTATCATTAGTTTTAGGTCTCTTCACTGGTTGTTGAAGATGCGGACGGAGCACGTATGAGAATGTTCCCGAGTGTTGTTATGTCGCTTCATGACTCAACGTAATATAACAATTAAGTTCAAAATCTGAAGTGTTGATGGTATTATAAGCTGACAGGGCGCGTGATGACATTATAAGCTGACAGGGCGCGTGGTGACATTATAAGCTGACAGGGCGCGTGGTGACATTATAAGCTGACAGGGCGCGTGATGACATTATAAGCTGACAGGGCGCGTGGTGACATTATAAGCTGACAGGGCGCGTGGTGACATTATAAGCTGACAGGGCGCGTGATGACATTATAAGCTGACAGGGCGCGTGATGACATTATAAGCTGACAGGGCGCGTGGTGACATTATAAGCTGACAGGGCGCGTGATGACATTATAAGCTGACAGGCGCGTGGTGACATTATAAGCTGACAGGGCGCGTGATGACATTATAAGCTGACAGGGCGCGTGGTGACATTATAAGCTGACAGGGCGCGTGGTGACATTACAAGCTGACAGGGCGCATGATGACATTATAAGCTGACAGGGCGCGTGGTGACATTATAAGTTGACAGGGCGCGTGATGACATTATAAGCTGACAGGGCGCGTGGTGACATTATAAGCTGACAGGGCGCGTGATGACATTATAAGCTGTCAGGGCACGTGATGACATTATAAGCTGACAGGGCGCGTGATGACATTATAAGCTGACAGAGCGCGTGGTGACATTATAAGCTGACAGGGCGCGTGGTGACATTATAAGCTGACAGGGCGCGTGATGACATTATAAGCTGACAGTGCGCGTGGTGACATTATAAGCTGACAGGGCGCGTGGTGACATTATAAGCTGACAGGGCGCGTGGTGACATTATAAGCTGACAGGGCGCGTGATGACATTATAAGCTGTCAGGGCACGTGATGACATTATAAGCTGACAGGGCGCGTGGTGACATTATAAGCTGACAGGGCGCGTGGTGACCTAGCCACACACATCTCTTCATCACAAAACACTATTCCTAGAAATGTGCTCAGGAATCAGACACATCACAAAGAAAGCATTCATGCTAACACAAGAAATAAGAAAGTTAAATCGAACAACGGTATAATGCAGGAGCCTTGAATACAAAAACGACATGAGAAACTGCAACTGTTTTGAATAGTTCATATTGAATAGAACATTTACATTTGGAAATAAAAGGTCTGTTCAAGGACGTGAAAATATTAACAGGTGAATTCAGGTGAAGACATGATAGAAATTGCATTACTTTAAAAGAAAGTTAAAGATAGACAGTTAGAAGGTTTACTGTGGGGAAATATTTGAAGATATGACAACGATTCAAGATAATAAAGTGTACAAAGTGAAGCAGTACATATGTTAGAGGAAGTGAAATTAGCAATACACAGTTTAAAGAATGGAAGTCACCAGTCACACACAACTGCACACTCATTTGTCTAGCTGTCATGCGTCGAAGTACATTTGTTCCTAGGGCGAGGAGGTGTCGTCATTTGGAGGTGACAGGTTCGCATCCCGGCAGTGTAACTATAGCTTTCAATGATTATGATGTCTAGTGCGTCCTCTAGTCTCTACTTCTCTTTTCCACTTCTATGAGCGGCAAACAATACATGCTTGTTTAATTTATGAACTGTCTTAATGACCTCAAAGGGTTCCCGAATTGATTTTCTTATTTTGTAGACAATAGTAGGCCTTTGGCTGTTTTCAATATAAGAAATTGTGGAACATCATGTGAAACATAGAGCTTACACTATACGTGATCAACTGACATGAACAACACACAGCTGACAATACAACATGACCGCAGGGGTAATACAACATGGCCACAGGGACAATACAACAACACCACAGGGACAATACAACAACGCCACAGGGACAATACAACAACACGACAGGGACAATACAACAACGTCACAGGGACAATACAACAACATCACAGGGGCAATACAACAACACGACAGGGACAATACAACAACACCACAGGGACAATACAACAACATCACAGGGACAATACAACAACACGACAGGGACAATACAACAACACCACAGGGACAATACAACAACGTCACAGGGACAATACAACAACATCACAGGGACAATACAACAACACGACAGGGACAATACAACAACACCACAGGGACAATACAATATGACCACAGGGGTAATACAACATGGCCACAGGGACAATACAACAACACACAGCTGACAATACAACATGACCGCAGGGGTAATACAACATGGCCACAGGGACAATACAACAACATCACAGGGACAATACAACAACACGACAGGGACAATACAACAACACGACAGGGACAATACAACAACATCACAGGGACAATACAACAACACCACAGGGACAATACAACAACACCACAGGGACAATACAACAACGTCACAGGGACAATACAACAACATCACAGGGACAATACAACAACACGACAGGGACAATACAACAACACCACAGGGACAATACAATATGACCACAGGGGTAATACAACATGGCCACAGGGACAATACAACAACACACAGCTGACAATACAACATGACCGCAGGGGTAATACAACATGGCCACAGGGACAATACAACAACGCCACAGGGACAATACAACAACGCCACAGGGACAATACAACAACGTCACAGGGACAATACAACAACATCACAGGGGCAATACAACAACGCTACAGGGACAATACAACAACACCACAGGAACAATACAATATGACCACAGGGACAATACAACAACACGACAGGGACAATACAACAACACCACAGGGACAATACAACAACACGACAGGGACAATACAACAGCGCCACAGGGACAATACAACAACACCACAGGGACAATACAACAACGCCACAGGGACAATACAACATGACCACAGGGACAATACAACAACACGACAGGGACATTACAACAACGCTACAGGGACAATACAACAACACGACAGGGACAATACAACAACGCCACAGGGACAATACAACAACACCACAGTGACAATACAACATCACGACAGGGACAATACAACAACACCACAGGGACAATACAACAGGGTCGTGCTGTGCTATGATACAGACAGGCGACAGCAGACACAAGAACAGACATATAGATGAATGCATAGATGTATACTTAGATAGAAAGATTATAAATAATCATACATAGTCAGGAAGGTAGGTATATAGGTGTGTAGGTACTTGTATTTAGGTAGGTACT
>OY992883.1:118610929-118615929 GCA_963921405.1 Cepaea hortensis
TCATCTTATCACATGTCAACGTCGCTAACTGGATCGAATGTGTTTACAAGCGTGATTAAGAAGGGATAAATAAAACTGTGGTTTCCCCTTGCCTTCAGCCGATGTGTGTGCAATTTGACTTCACTAGCTTTTATCTGCCGATCTCTCTGGCCGAGGGGTTACACCACATTCTCCGTAATCCCGTTTATCACGCAGAGTCTCGTAGCGGGTGAGAGCTGGCAGCGGTTCGACCCCCGCTGGTGACTTGCGGGATAACTGAACCGGCCGCTCAGAAAGCAATGGCAAACTACTGAGCGTAATCTTGCCAAGAAATCAACAGACAGCTGAAAGATGCTGCTGTTGACAGCGATGTCCTGTAAAGGATATGCGAAAAAAAAAAGCTTTTATCTGACAGCAGGGGTGTGGGAGGAGAGGTTTTGTATGACGCCTCAGTCATGACCAAGTCACAGAGTGTTGAGGTATTTTCCTGAGAAAGCCGACCGACCCAACTAACTTGCCTCCTCTCAACGACCACCGCCCTTGTAAGTCCACGGTGGCCTATTCAGCACATTAGCAGCTAACCTCTGTACCTAAAGGCCACCCCACAATTCGCCACCTGGTGGACGCGCCAAGTAGTATGACCAACCCCAATCCTAGGTAAACCACACAATCATCTTCTCGTCTTAAGTGTTACCAACGGTCATTACCATCTTTACGACCGACATGTTTGGTAGTCACCCACCTGGACTAGAACTCTTATTATATCTCAAGGTATAACAACGTGTCCTAACGATGACTTCACTCAAGAAATGTCAGGTCATCTTCTGTATGGATACACCATAGATCTTCAGCAGGAGTGACTGGACGATCCCAGTGGATGTATGAATGAAGAACTTATCACCCAAGACGACGGGAGAGCTGGAAGGGTAGGCTGTTCACAGTACTTGTATCATGTGCATGAGAGAGAGTGCTGACCTGTGGTGTTGGCGCAGGTGCGCCTGTATTCGGGTTCGGATAGTTGCTTGAGGGACTGTAACATACACCAGTGACTGTAACATACAGCATGGTTTGTAACTTATATCATAGACTGTAACATACACCAGGGATTGTAACATACACCAGGGATTGTAACCTACACCAGGGACCGTTACATACACACATTTCTCTAACATACACCAGGGACCGTAACATACACCAATTTCTCTAACATACACCAGGCATTGTAACATATACCAGGGAGTGCAATATCAGAAACTGTAACAAACATACGGAGGGCTGTAACTAAAATGTCCTCCTGAGGTATTATTAGTTTACGTCCCCAAGTCAAGGACGAAGAGTCAACATTGTGGTCCAACTGAACGGAGTAGGGGTTGAGCTTCTTACATTTGCCTGAGCGCACCGGAAGTTTATGAGCTGGTGGTTTGTGACAATGATGAGCATTATGATGATGATGATGATGATCGAGCCAATGCAAATGAATCTGATCACTCAACTAACACACGGAATTGGCAAGCACTGTCAGATACAATACACAGGAAGTCACGTACAATGACAGGTAGCTCTTTCTGTATGACACGGCCATTTCTCTGAATTTGTGGTAGCCAATATTTCCGCAGAAATGTAATCTTTTCTATTGGCGGTTTCACACATGGCTAACCCCTTTCAGATCATGTTGTGTATTGTGTAACCGTTTTCTCATACACCCGATTTTTTTCTCATTTGCATAGTCTGGAACTGTTGACGGCGACAACTCTCAATTTCTCTCTGGCAATTGATATGCTGGAGAAGTTAATGTTGATATGATATTTTGATTTCACAGCTGTTGAGGTTTTCCACAAACATCAGTTCTTGACTTCCACTGTCTCTCTTGCTTTGTATTTTCTGATAACTTGCGAATGTATCTATTTCACTACTTCCGTTGATATGCTCGTTGAATCCATATCTTTGTTTCTTTATGGTCTTGGGGAGTAGTTTTATTATAAACAGGGTCGCTTTTGTTTCCTTCTTTTCACGAAAGTATCAACAAAACTCCCACATCTTTACTGTCGGCATTTCTGTTAACATGTCATTACATAGTGTCTGTTAACATGTCATTACATAGTGTCTGTTAACATGTCATTACATAGTGTCTGTTAACATGTCATTACATAGTGTCTGTTAACATGTCATTACATAGTGTCTGTTAACATGTCATTACATAGTGTCTGTTAACATGTCATTACATAGTGTCTGTTAACATGTCATTACATAGTGTCTGTTAACATGTCATTACATAGTGTCTGTTAACATGTCATTACATAGTGTCTGTTAACATGTCATTACATAGTGTTCAGCTGTTGCATCCAGCTGGAAGAACAGGCTACACCAATCTTTTCTATCTGATGATGTCTGTACTTGTAATATTTTTCATGGCTTCGCTCATTCTTGTAAAATAATGTTCGATATTGCGATTTTTTCCTTTATCGCTGTGCAACATCATTCCATAGATGTTACTGTGCAACAAATGCATTTAAAACTTGCAAAACGAGATGAAATAGATGAAGACCTAAAACATCACGGAGAAGAGTAGACACACAATGAACACAATACGGGAACAACATGGACGGAGCCGAATGAGATAGCTACATATAGGGGAGTTTGGAGTGAGATGTTTGAGAAGAAGAAGAAGAAGAAGAAGAAGAAGAAGAAGAAGAAGAAGAAGAAGAAGAAGAAGAAGAAGAAGAAGAAGAAGAAGAAGAAGAAGAAGAAGAAGAGATCAACCCCTATAGTAGCAATGGAGAAAATGGGGAGAACACAAGCACTGAGAGAGCGCGGAGATACAAAAACACTAATATAAGCAGAAACGTTCCTCAGCTTGCCAGGCCACCCTATGAGGAACCGATGTGAAAACCTAGCTATGGGGCGGTTAAAAAGAAGTAGTTTTATCCACCAAGCCAAACGACTCTGCAGGTAAACCACCGATCTTCCCACAGTTGGTATCCTCCTGACAGCTATTCCAGAGCGAACCCCATGGAAAGATGAACAAAGACTATCACTACAAATCCAGACAAAAGTGAGAGGAATATTTACCTAGGAAGAACAGAACAGTGTACAGCGCAGAACAGCCACTCTCAGCTTCCTTGATGACGAATACCCACAGGACCTCTGTATCCGAGTCTACACAGATGGGTCAGCACAAAATGCTGTTCGAAATGGAGTAGCGGGAGTGTACATAGAATACCCAAATAATACTAGGGACACGGCCAGAGTTCCAACAGGAAAGTACTGCCATAACTATGATGCTGAAATTGAGGCAATTAAGATAGCCACAGAGAAATTACAAAATACCAGCCATGGTACACAACCTGTGGTGATATTGACAGATGCAAAATCCGTAATAGAGGCGCTCCTGTCTGGGAAATTGCTAGTTCTAAGGACACTACTTTCTGAACTTAGCAGTCAGCGTAAGATCACCATACAGTGCATACCATCCCACTGTGGAGTCCCCGGAAACGACAGAGCTGATCGATTGGCTAAGGCAGGAGCAAAAGAAGAACAACCTGATGTGCCTATTACATACCACCAAAAGAAAAGAATGAACAAATCAGTCAGAAGGCCACCAAACCCTACTCAAGACGATTACCACGTTATAGACTTACCATAACAGGTCATTATTCTACGCCTCAGAACAGGACACAATAGATTACGCAACCACATTAATAAAATATTCAAGATTGGTGACTCAACCATGTGCACATGTGGTTTGGCGTCGCAGACAGCAGAGCGCATACTCCAAGACTGCCCAAACTACAACATATCCAGGCAAACCTTCTGGCCTAGAGAGACAACAGTGGAAGATAAACTCTATGGACCGCTGAGTGAACTAAAAAAAAGACTGTTAGATTCATACAAGAGACAACGCTGCAATTACAGTCATATTTTAGGCGAACGAAAGCAGAAGAAGAAGGAGAATAATAATAATAATAATAATAATAATAATAATAAGAAGAAGAAGAAGAAGAAGAAGAAGAAGAAGAAGAAGAAGAAGAAGAAGAAGAAGAATTAGGAGGAGGAGGAGGAGGAGGAGAAGGAAAATAGTGCTAAACTACAAGTAATATTACTACTACCATAAACTAAAACATAGGTCGCGAGTTGTGAGCATTCTCTAGATCTTTTCTGCATGGCACTTTGGTGTGTTTGGAAATGAAAAGGCGGACAGATTGCCCGGTGCCGCACCATTGAGGGGTGATTCGATGGTGAAGGCCGTCTGGGAGCATGTGAATAATGCAGAAGAACAGATAGACTACCATGGTCTAGAGCAGGGGTGTCAAACTCAATCACTCAGCGGGCCAAAACTCAAATCACACGTAAGGTTGCGGGCCAGACAGGATAAACATTCAATAAGCCGAAAATTAAACCTTTTTTAATCATTAATATTTTATCATTAATCATTAATAATAATAAAATCATTAAGCCTTCACTGCATCATGTATATCAGTGATAATGTGATCCCGTCCCTGGAGCTGCAGGTTCGAGTCGTTAAGATGAATGGTTACATCAGACAGAAACGCCAACTCACATTTCCACTTTTTATCACGAAAAGTTGTGGAATCTTTTCCTTTGCTGTCCATGAATTGACAGATTTCCTCGTTCAGCTGGACAAATCTGCTGAGAACTTTTCCCCGACTCAGCCACCGCACCTCTACATGATAAGGCATGTCACTGAGCGCTGACTCTCTGCAATAAAGACTGAAATTGGCGGTGATGTAAACCTTTGGCTCTGATAAAGTTGATGGTTTGTGTTACAATGCTCATTACATCTTCCATGTTGAGAACTTTACCACACAGCGATACTTTGTGTATGATGCAGTGATATGCTATCAATTCATCAGTACAGTTCTCCTGCATCTTTAACAGCATTATTCCAACTAATCCACTTTTTTTCGCCACACATTGTTGTCAGTCCAACTAGTTTGTCCCAAGGCAGGTTCATGTTGGTTAAACTTTGACATACATTGTCAAAAATATCTTTTCCTGTCGTT
>OY992883.1:118620929-118781500 GCA_963921405.1 Cepaea hortensis
ACAACAACATCATGATGCATGTGACAGCCAGTCACATGCTGTATACATGCCTCAATAAGACAACCTTGTTTGAACCTACCCACACAGTTTTTACATATAAAATGACATGTCAATAGAATGATAGCAAATCAATAAATGGTCAGAATAACTAACAGCATATTATTTCTCATGGTGGCCAAACCCAGCATTCAATATGTCAGAGAATACTCATGCAGCCTTATGATGAGAATACTGCACCAGCTACCAATTATTAAACTACATATCTGTCCACATTTAGAGGATATCTACACATAACACACCCTATTGATCTATAGTTACAGCTCAAAGGCACTTCCGAGGTTTATTTAGCAGCATAACACCTGATTTACCCCATTTTAAGTGAACTCAGCTGGTCATTAATAATTAAACTACACCAACACATATTCTTGTACCTATAGATGTTACTTACACCCAAAAGGAACTTCTAATTGTAGCTAAAACACTAATCTTGGCCTTTGTTTACATTCTCCGTTTTAGCTGCCTGCCAATGCCAGCAGTAAAAAACCAACAGGCGATCTATTAATAGGTACGGCCTATTCGCTGTTTCCATTTCATCCGGGGGAGGTCTCATTTACATCCTTCACAAAGCCTTAACATTATTCTAACACCTATCTCTTAACTTCAACAACTATTCTAATTATCTGTTACTAAACCTTAGGCCATTAACACATGCGGGGCTAGTTATGACCCAAATTTCCTACATTCGTTAATAAAAGCAAGCAATTTGATTTGCAACATACCTCAACCATCGTGCACCAGTGTTTCAGCAGTAATGTTTCTGCGAGCCATATTCTGCGGGCTCTCTTCACTGTCTTATTTGTTTCACAGGTCTATGCACCTGAATTAATATATTTGGCAACACCTGGTTAGCGCTGGTCACACACACACGGTTTCCGACTGGAGATGGTGTGAGGGGGACGATCACATTCCCCCTCTCTGCTTGGTGTCAATGCGGCCTTCGGCCGTTGAGGCCACTCCAGCACTGAATCCCCAGGGCAAAAACGCGCGCTCGATTTTTAACCTTTCAAATTACCCATGATCCTCCAGCTGCAGGGGAGGGGTTTCTTGTTGTTGCATCAGCCAAACATCCTGTGGAGCCGTGTCGTATCACGCGGCTTCAGGAGGAACATCAGCGGCGGAGTTGATCCAGAACACCAAAGAATGAGATCTGTGGAGAGACATGAACGCCTACGCCAGCTGGCATAACACTTGATATATATATATATATATATATATATATATATATATATATATATATATATATATATATATATATTCTGTTAGCGCCGAACGTTGGGCGGCGCTTACCAAACCCGACACCCCACATTGTGCCAACGGCTTCGGGCGGAAGAGCGCAATTGGGAGGGTACAAGCCTTACCCTGGTGCGAGGAAATGCAAGCTAAAGACAAAATTGTCATGGCAGGGCAGACCAGGCCCTAAGCCTTGGTTGGCGACTGGTCTAGGATCGAAGCTCCGACAGGCGGACAGTTAGAGCATTGCTTTGCTGATCCGGCAGCTTCTGCAGCTTGTCTTGTTCCAGACGTAGGGGTGTTACCTTTCCTCTGGAGTGAACTAGGCAGGCCGAGAGAGGGATCATGCTGCATGGGCAACACATGATCTCTATATTTTAGCCCAGGCTTTGTGCTATGGAGAGGCAATAACTCCATCCCTGGTCTTAACTGGTCTCGGAATCAAAGCGAGAGGCAACTGTTACGGGTTATAAGTCCTTGTCAGTTGGCGTAGACATGGGGCGCCACGCGTTGCCTCTGACGGTGGGAGACACCTATAGGTGTCACTGATCAGCTACCGCCCGCCTCAAGCTGGGCAGCCCCCAGCCAATTGGGTGCTGATCCGCCACAGCCTGCCTGCTTCAATGGGTGCTTGGGGCTAGGACAAAATCTGAATCGCAGGCTGTAAAACCAATGCACCAGGTACAAACAAAAATATAAATAGAAACCTCAAGCTACGGCTTGCAACCTGGAACGTGAGAACCATGTGTCCAGGATTTTCCACTGACTTGACCAATATTGACGATGTGAGAAAAACGGCTGTGATTGATGCCGAACTCAATCGTCTTAACATTGATATTGCTGGCCTGCAGGAGACTCGCCTCGCTGAGGAAGGGTCACTCAGGGAAAACAACTACACCTTTTTCTGGAAGGGTAAAGGGCAGGCAGAAAAAAGGCAACACGGTGTGGGCTTTGCAGTGAAGAATTCGCTACTGGGAATGATTGAAATTCCAGCAGGAGGAAATGAAAGACTATTATCCCTGCGCTTGGCAACCTCTTGTGGGTTTGCCACCATTATTACTGCATATGCACCGACACTCGATTCCTCTGATGATGTGAAGGATTTGTTCTATGAGGAGTTAGACTCTGTGATCAAGGCAGTTCCAAAATCCGACTACATTTATATGCTCGGTGATTTCAATGCTCGTGTGGGCAAGGACTCGAGTTCATGGCCAGTGTGCCTTGGAAAATACAACATCGGTCGCATGAATGAAAATGGGCAAAGGCTGCTGGAGCATTGCACCAGTAATGACCTATGTATTACAAACTCTTTTTTTAAAACAAAAGAGATGCATAAGGTCACATGGAAACATCCAAGATCCGGCCATTGGCACCAGCTGGACTTCATCATCACACGGAGACAACATCTGAACCATATATCATTGACTCGTAGTTACCACAGTGCTGACTGTGATACGGATCATTCTTTGGTTGTTGCAAGGGTTAGACTGAGACCAAAGAGAATCTACACAGCTAAACACAAATCTAGCCCCAGGATTAATATTATTAACACTCATGATCCTGAAAAGTGCTTTCAGTTTCAACAGCAACTTGAAGACGCTTTCACTGATACACCAGAAAATTGTACAGTAAATGATAAATGGAATAAACTTAAGGAAACTCTTTGTAAAACTGCCGTAAAGGTTTACGGCACTGTGGATCATAAGAGGCAGGACTGGTTTGCGGCCAACAGCGAGACTCTGCAGCCCTTGATTGATAAGAAGAAGAAAGCTCTCTTAAGAAACAAGGAAAGACCAACGCGTAACACTCTGAGTGAGCTAAGGCAATCTAGGAAGGATGTGCAAAAGGCTGCCAGGCAGTGTGCAAATGATTATTGGATCAAGTTATGTGAGTCCATTCAAATCGCAAGTGATAAGGGAGACATAAGAAGCATGTATGAAGGAATAAAGAAAGCCTGTGGTCCAGTGATCAAAAGAAGTGCACCATTGAAAACCTTGACTGGAGAAGTCATCACTGATAAGAAACAGCAGATGGACAGATGGGTAGAGCACTATTTGGAGCTTTACTCAAGTGAGACCAAACTAGCGGATAATGCCCTCAACGCCATAGAGGCTCTACCAACTCTTGACCACCTGGACACACTTCCCACCATAACAGAAGTTAAGTGTGCTATAAATGAACTTGCATCTGGCAAGGCTCCAGGTAAGGATGGGATTCCAATAGAGGTTATCAGGAGTGGGCAAGACACACTCACTATACAGATCCACCAGCTAATAGAGCTATGCTGGCGTGAAGGACAAGTCCCACAGGATTTCAAAGATTCAAGCATCATAACACTGTACAAGAACAAGGGCGATCGGAGCGACTGCAACAACTATAGGGGTATCTCACTTCTGTGTATTGTTGGAAAAGTATTTGCCAGAATTGTTCTGCGCAGACTTCAAGTCCTAGGAGATCAAGTCTACCCCGAATCACAGTGTGGCTTTCGACAGAACCGGTCTACCACTGATATGATATTCTCATTGCGACAAATGCAAGAAAAATGCCGTGAACAGAATCAACCACTGTTTATTGCCTTCATCGACCTCACAAAGGCATTTGATTTGGTCAGTCGTGAGGGTCTGTTCAAGGCACTAAAGAAGATTGGCTGCCCACCAACTCTTCTGTCCATTGTGGAATCGTTCCACACAGGCATGAAGGGTATAATCAAATTTGATGGTGCAACTTCTGAAGAATTTGAAATCAAGAGTGGAGTTAAGCAAGGTTGTGTACTAGCTCCCACCCTCTTTGGAATATACTTTTCACTTCTACTGAAATATGCATTTCGTGATCAGGATGGTGGTATATACATTCACTCACGCTCAGATGGCGGCCTCTACAATGCTCAGAGATTGAAGGCTAAGACCAAAATTAGGAGGGTACTGATCAGAGAGTTGCTTTTTGCAGATGATGCTGCAGTTACGACCCACTCTGAGGAAGAATTGCAATGTCTACTATCTGCATTCTCCAATGCTTGTTCTGAATTTGGTTTAACAATTAGCAAAAAGAAGACACAGATTATGTCACAAGGTGCACATGGGGTACCATCAATCTTTATTGACGACGCCGAACTAGAGATAGTAGACCATTTTACATATCTAGGATCGGTGGTAAATAGCAAATTATCCCTAGATCAGGAAATCAACATCCGGATTGGTAAGGCAGCAACAACAATGAACAGGTTAAGAAAAAGAGTCTGGGAGAACAGGAAGCTTACTGCCAAAACAAAAGTCCTTGTCTATCAAGCCTGTGTCCTTAGTACTCTTCTCTATGGCAGTGAAACCTGGACAACTTACTCACACCAAGAGAACAATTTAAACAGCTTTCATATGCGGTGTCTGCGAAGAATTCTTGGTATTAAGTGGCAAGACAAAATCACAAATACTGAAGTATTGGAAAGATCAGGTTGTGTGACAGTTTATTCCATGCTCAGTCTTCGTAGACTTAGATGGATAGGACATCTTAGGCGGATGGATGATGGTAGAATACCAAAGGATATCTTTTTTGGTGAATTACAGATGGGTAAGAGATCTCAGGGTAGGCCTCTACTACGATACAAAGATGTGTGTAAGCGGGACATGATTGATACAGGCATTGATAATGCACATTGGGAGCAAGTCGCCGCTGAACGTGTTGCATGGAGGGCAAATATCAGAAATGGAATAAAGTCAAAGGAGAAAATTATTGCAGAAAAGTCACACACCAAGCGTTTGAGACGTAAGATGGTGCATGATGGTGGAAATGACCATGTGTTCACATGCACCCACTGTGAACGGACATTTACAGCGCAAATTGGCCTTATCAGTCACACTCGCTACCGCCATAGTTAAAAGTTATTATGCCTTTTTAAAGCACAAACTATCGTCTGTCAAGACGGCAAGGTGCCAATGTAATATATATATATATATATATTATATCATCTCTGCATTTTTGCTTTACATAGATGACGCTTATAAATATATATCAATTTATTTACACTATTATAATATAATTGTGTTGCGTATCCCTTACGGGACGTTGCAGTCAACACCAGCATTTTTTCAGCTGCTGTTGATGTACTAGGCAAGTGTTACGTTCAGTAGTTTGCCATTGCTTTCTGAACGACCGGCCCCTATACCTTTTGCGAAAAAGCCAGCACCGCCGTGTTTCGAACCCGGGTATACGGGCTCACAAACCTCGTTCGCAAGCCCTTAGCCACAGAGACCCAATCAATATTTCTATCGTTACCGATTTTCAGAAAACTGTACTCAATTCTTGATAAATTATATTCGGATTTCCCAGAAAATTACCCACGTGACGCTGAAAATTACCCGTAGAATAGAACGAATTGTTCTGCTGGTAAAAAGGAAAGGCCAATGAAACGCATTTTAACAAAAGATACATGGCCTACATATGTTTGCCGGGCCAGATTCGCGGGGAATTACGTACTGGGGTTTCACGGCTGCCCCACGTTACCTGTGTAAGCGGATATACGGTTTTCTTGGGATATTCAGAACGGGTAGTTAGTTCTGAGAAGGTTGGCCTTCTGTACACGTTTCGTGTTGCTTTCCTGTTAGATTGATTCATTTTCACAGCTAATTAAGGACGTGGTGTGTGATTGTTGTCTGGTAAGTTCTATCTAGTTTATCTACAACCGCCACCATTACTACGAATACTAATAATAACATTAATACTGTTGTTGCTGCTGCTGCTACACATACGACAACAACACAAAACAACAACTACTACTACTACTACTACTACTACTACTACTACTACTACTACTACTACTACTACTACAACTACTACTACTACTACTACTAATAATAATAATAATAATAATAATAATAATGTAATACTACTACTATTACCACTACCACTACTACTGCAATACTACTACAATTACTGCTACTAATGTTACTTTCGCTACTACTACTACTACTACTACTGCTACTATTACTAATACTACTACCACTAATACTACTACTACTTTTTCTACTACTACTACTACTACTACTACTACTACTACTACTACTACTACTACTACTACTACTACTACTACTACTACTACTACTACTGTACAACTACTACTATTATTACTACTACTACTACTACTACTACTACTACTACTACTACTACTACTACTACTAGCATCAACACTACTACTAATTGTAGTACTACTACTACCACGACCAACACTACTACTACTGTTACTACAACCACCACCATCACTACTACTACCACTACCACCACCGCCACTAACACTACTACTTCTGCTACTACTACCATCAACACTACTTCTACTACAACCACCAACACTACTACTGCTGCTACTACTACTACTACTACTACTACTACTACTACTACTACTACTACTACTACTACTACTACTACTACTACTACTACTACTACTACTGCTGCTGCTGCTGCTGCTACTACTACTACTACTACAACAACTACTACTACTAAAATGTTGCATGTCCTTTGCGGGATGTTTCAACCAACAACAATGACATGATGTACTGGACAACATACGTCAATAGCCGGACAATACTTTCTGAAGGCAACGTGTGTCCAACTAACTGACGAACAGGTGCGTACATTGAACCCACTACCCTGCTGGGGTACCGTGTATGCAGGTACACAGACCACACTGGTCTCTATCACGAATTACTACAAGTACAACTATTAACCAACAATATATATATTGCGACAAATGCAAGAAAAATGCCGTGAACAGAATCAACCACTGTTTATTGCCTTCATCGACCTCACAAAGGCATTTGATTTGGTTAGTCGTGAGGGTCTGTTCAAGACACTAAAGAAGATTGGCTGCCCACCAACTCTTCTGTCCATTTTGGAATCGTTCCACACAGGCATAAAGGGTATAATCAAGTTTGATGGTGCAACTTCTGAAGAATTTGAAATCAAGAGTGGAGTTAAGCAAGGTTATGTACAAGCTCCCTCCCTCTTTGGAATATACTTTTCACTTCTACTGAAATATGCTTTCGTGATCAGGATGGTGGTATATACATTCACTCACGCTCAGATGGCGGCCTCTACAATGCTCAGAAATTGAAGGCCAAGACTAAAATTAGGAGGGTACAGATCAGAGAGTTGCTTTTTGCAGATGATGCTGCAGTTACGACCCACTCTGAGGAAGAATTGCAATGTCTACTATCTGCATTCTCCAATGCTTCTTCTGAATTTGGTTTAACAATTAGCAAAAAGAAGACACAGATTATGTCACAAGGTGCACATGGGGTACCATCAATCTTTATTGACGACGCCGAACTAGAGATGGTAGACCATTTTACATATCTAGGATCAGTGGTAAATAGCAAATTATCCCTAGATCAGGAAATCAACATCCGGATTGGTAAGGCAGCAACAAAAATGAACAGGTTAAGAAAAAGAGTCTGGGAGAACAGGAAGCTTACTGCAAAAACAAAAGTCCTTGTCTATCAAGCCTGTGTCCTTAGTACTCTTCTTTATGGCAGTGAAACCTGGACAACTTACTCACACCAAGAGAAACGTTTAAACAGCTTTCATATGCGGTGTCTGCGAAGAATTCTTGGTATTAAGTGGCAAGACAAAATCACAAATACTGAAGTATTGGAAAGATCAGGTTGTGTGACAGTTTATTCCATGCTCAGTCTTCGTAGACTTAGATGGATAGGACATCTTAGGAGGATGGAGGATCTTTTTTGGTGAATTACAGATGGGTAAGAGATCTCAGGGTCGGCCTCTACTACGATACAAAGATGTGTGTAAGCGGGACATGATTGATACAGGCATTGATAATGCACATTGGGAGCAAGTCGCCGCTGAACGTGTTGCATGGAGGGCAAACATCAGAAATGGAATACAGACAAAGGAGAAAATTATTGCAGATAAGTCACACACCGAGCGTTTGAGACGTAAGATGTTGCATGATGGTGGAAATGACCACGTGTTCACATGCACCCACTGTGAACGGACATTTACATCGCAAATTGGCCTTATCAGTCACATTCGCTACCATACACACACACACATATATATATAACGAGTCACACCACGAAGAGTTTGCTAATACTCATCATGCAAAGAGTTAGGAAGAAATACAACCTGAAATAGGAGAAGACCAATATGAGTTCGTAGAAGGCAAGGGTTGAGTAAATGCAGTGCATGCTGAGAACATTAATTGAACGTTCTGTAGAAGAAAACAAAGACCAACATCTTTGCTTTATTGGCTACACAAAGGCTTTCGATAAAGTAAGACATTTCAACATGATAAAGATGCTTGCAGATCTACAGGCTGATGAGAAAGACATTATACTTATTTATTTGGAAACAATAAGCTGCCATAATGATCGATAATGAAGTAGATCAATATCAGCCTATTAAGTGAGGTGTGCGACAGGGATGTGTAATGTCTCCAGATCTTTTTTTTTCCCTTACAGTGAAAATAGTTTCAGAAATTTAGAAAATGTGAGACGAATCACCAGACGTTAGCATCAATAACATTAGATATGGGGATGATACAGTATTGATTGCAGACAATGAGCAAGATCTACAACATTTAGTAGATGCGGTTGTTGCACACAGTGAACAACTTGGGTTAGAATTGAATTGTAAGAAGACATAGATTATGGTCGTCACTAGGAAGAAGAAAATTTCACAATTTAATATATACGTAAAAGCGAATATTCTTAAACTATTGAATCGTAACAAATGTTCTCGGAACAGTCGTAACATATGATTGTAGATGCCTTGATAAGATTATAGCAAGAAAACATACTGACGATTAAAAAGATGTCACCTGCAACAAGAACAATAGTGTTGAAGTGCTACATAGAAGCTGTAATTTTGTATGGATGTGAAGCGTGGACAATGAGCAGACAAGATGAACTGTGTCTGGGATTGTTAACGCATTTCGAAACTTGCTAATCAAGATGTAATCAACTGGTTTCTAATCCTGCTGTCAGAACTCCTCCATGTCGATAGTCTTCTATGATGTTGCTTAAACCAGGTGTTTCCGACAATCATTACCTACACTTTTACCCATTTTACAAGTCTACTACTACTATTTCTACTACTACTTCTAATGCTGCTGCTGCTGCTACTACTACTACTACTACTACTAGTTATGCGACTACTTCTGATATTACTAATACAATTGTTGCTTATTCTACTATTACTACTATTAATATTATTACTACCAGCACAACAACGGCTATTACAACTAATATTAGTAATAGTCTAAATAATGTCTTCTCTCGGTGAATTTTAACACAGACGTCATAAACAATCTGTTTGCACGATTTATTGACTGCATCTTCCACTACATTTCGCCAGGTGTCCACAGCAGGCTTACATACCATAAGAAGTCACAGTGATTTAATTGTTTCACCTGTCATTTACTGCCTCGATAGTACCTTCGGTGTATGGCAAGGTGGGTGGGTGGGTGGGGTTTTGAGCTTGGGGAATTAAGACCGCCTGGCTAGTGCAGTCTCGCGAGCTGTGCAAGTTAAAGTTTTCCTTTTGTCCCCGACAGAAAAATTCCCACACCCTTACCGAGGATTCGAACCCGGGACTCCCGAAGGAGAATCCGGCATTCTAACTGCTCGGCCAGTCGCTCCACTGTTGTTTCAACATAGGTAATACAAATGTATTAACTTCATATGATAAATGAAGGTCTCAGGCCTTTCCACGGAGACTTGGGTGTCGACCAGATACTCTGGTCACTTCCTGCAGCACCATTCTCGCCAGGCTGTGATGACCTATCCGATATTCTGCACTGTACACAAGATCACAAAAGGCCACGACCACGTCTGCCGAATCATGCACCAATACCCCTCCAAGAAGTGCAAACCCAGCCAATCTGTCCGCTAGCTCGTGTCCAACCACGCCAGCATGTTCTTGGGGGTGGGGGGGGGGGAGAAATCAGATGCCCTACATGTTTGTATTGTTGAATAACAGCTTGCCACTAAGACTGAAGCATGTCTGTCTTTAATTTTCTCATCACACTTTAAGAGTCTGTTTCAATCACGACATGCCTGTGCTGTTTGCCCTACAGCCAAAGGGACGCCGCTGTGATTTCTTCCACCCACCATTCTCAGACTAGATATTGTGGTATCATATGCCAGGCTCTTCTGCACAAAAAGACCGTCCACCGACCTTCAAGCCAAACCCCCATCACGTTTTCACCTTTTAGCACAGAGCCATCACCTGGTCGCCAATGTTTGTGGATCACTTATTGTACCTTCCAATCAGTGCAGCCTGCCGTCCAATTCCTGACACTCCTAATCCAATGTTATTACGACCCTACACAGGTCTGACTTTTCCTAAGGTATATACCCCACTCCTCTCCTCTCTCAATGTTCTCAAGCATGCACACTTCTCAAATTGTGTCCTCTGCCTCAACCATCCATAATTTTCCTCTGATCAGCCTATGACCCTAACTGTGCCCAGGGCTTCGTGCAGGGCGTGTCCAAGGCTTCGTGTAGGGCGTGTCCAGGGCTTCGTGCAGGGCGTGTCCGGTTTCTGCAGCTCGGAGCTATTGTTTTTGTCGTTCGCTCTCTTTGACTAAAGCGTAGTCTATACACCTGCTACTACTTCCAGTCCACTGGACTGAGGTTTGCGTGTGTCAGCTGTCCTTATTACCAGTATCCCTCGCCATCGGGCGAACCCACTCCGACTTCTGGGGTACTTGTAATTTACGTCCCCAAGTCAAGGACGAGAAGTCAATATTTTAGTCTAACTGTCCGGTGTAGGAGTTGAACCCGCTACCTCGGCATCAGCACACCGGCTGTTCAAGAGCGAACGCTTGTATCCATTCTGCCATGCTGGCCACAGAGAAAAGATTTAGCCGGCAGCAGCTTGAGCTTGTCTGCAGTCGTGGATATGGCTAGGATATATCAAATACACTACTGGCGTGTCCCTTGTGCATACCATTATCACCCGCACAGCTTCATTCTGTGTGCGCTCTACATTCACCAGCCGACGTTTTGACACTGTGATCAGCCCTAATCCGTGCTCAATTACTGAGAGAATCAGATGTTGATAGAGTGTGAAGGGCATTCTTGGCTCCAAGTCCATTGTTGCCATGATGTTCAGGGCACCCAGTCCCTTCTTAGATCCCATATCTTCTTATACATGATCCCTGAATGACAGGCTTCTGTCGAAGGTGATTCCCATGTGTCTCAGTTTACTCTCTCTCTCTCTCTCTCCCTCTCTCTCTCTCTCTCTCTCTCTCTCTCTCTCTCTCTCTCTCTCTCTCTCAATATTTCTGCCATTTCGTGTACGCCTTTGGACGTCAGCCTTAACATTCCTATTGTCCAGAAAGCACCATAACAAAGACACCTTATCTGGGTTAATAGCACTGCCCATCTCTGTACATCAGTCTATCACTTTGTTTACTGTCTCCTGCAACTCTTGCACTATTTCCATCCTCTCATTGACCATCCGTTACAAGGTTTACACGGTAGCGAGAAAACACGAGAACAAGAAATATACATGGTAGACAAGTCATTTGGATAAATTAATGAAACATGCATATAAGGCCAGTACTTGTCTAAATTGAGGAAATATCAACAATATACCAGTCATTGGATAAACTAAGGAAATACGCACATTACGCCAGTCAGTGTGTAAATTAAAGAAATATACATATTACACCATTCAGTGTGTAAATTAAGGAAATATACACATTAGATCAGTCATTGTGTACATGAAGGAAATAAGCACATTACAACAGACATAGAAATCATTAAGGAAATATACACATAATACCAGTCATTGCGTAACCTAAAGAAATATGCACATTAGACCAGTCATTGCGTAACCTAAAGAAATATGCACATTAGGCCGGTCATTGTGTAAGTTAAGGAAATATACACATTACACCAGTCATTCTGTAAATTAAAGAAATATACACATTATACCAGTCGTTGAATAAATTAAAGAAATATACACAATAGACCAGGCATTCTATAAATTAAAGAAATATACACAAAATAGACCAGTCATTGTATAAATTAAGGAAATATACACATTATACCAGTCATTGTATAAATTAAAGAAATATACACATTAGACCAGTCATTGTATAAATTAAGGAAATATACACATTATACCAGTTATTGTATAAATTAAAGAAATATACACATTAGACCAGTCATTGTATAAATTAAGGAAATATACACATTAGACCAGTCATTGTTTAAATTAAGGAAATATACACGTTAGACTAGTCATTGTATAATTTAAAGAAATATACACATTAAACCAGTAATTGTATAAATTAAAGAAATATACACATTAGGCCAGTTATTGTATAAATTAAAGAAATATACACATTAGACCAGTCATTGTATAAATTAAAGAAATGTTAGTTAGTTAGTTAGTTAGTTAGTTATTCGACAGATCATCCTCATTGCACATCGAACCATTCAGTCTATCAGTGCTCGGATCCCCTCCTCAGCAAATCCCGCAGAGTGTAGCGGCTAACGACACCAGTTCTGTGTTGGTTTATCAGTCTTCTTTGGCTTCCTGCGTAGTGTCCTTGTTTGGCCACCCCTCTTTTAATTTGCAGTTCTCGCAGTCTGGCCATGGTTGTAGATTCACAGTCATCACTTGGTTCTCGCAAAAGTCTTACTTCTCGTAGAGCATTCAGAATGTCAGCCTGGTCCATGGCGCGTCCACCCTCCACAATAGCGTTACCTGCGAGCTTGTCAGCCCGCTCATTCCCTTGTACTCCCGCATGCCCTGGCACGAAGATGAAACTAATCTTTGCCAGCCGAGACCGCTCCAGAGACAGCAACCATTCTCTTCAAATCCCCCCCCCCCCATCTCTGTCCTCTTGAGCATGTTCATTGAGTCGCTAAGGAAACATGCCCTAGTGAATGTCTGTGTCTCGAGCCATGTTATTGCTTTACTTTCTGCATGACTTCCATAGGCTACTTGTGGTCTCAGCAGAAGCACCAGAGTCCTCCTTCACAATTCCCCCTCCGGCCTGAGCCGTAAAGGCCCATGAGCTTTTCACACGTCGGACGACCGACCCATCTGTGTAAATGACAGCATCACCGTCTAGCGAATTCTCGAAAATCAACGCTTGTACTTCAGCCTCCACAGCAGCCGAATTTTCTTGTCTACATTTTCTGTCTAGTTGGATGCAAACTGAAAAGGATGTGCAGAAATCTGTTGGCACTTGTACCCACTCCTCGCCAGGTTCTAAGTCCTCAAGTGAACACACCTGTTGAATAATGTCTTCGGCTTGACCCATCCACGACCGTCCTCTTTTTAACCTGCTGCCCTTCACCTTCCTAATTTCACTATGCAGTGGATGTTGTGTGTTTGCGTTAACTCTGAGGTAGGCGCGTGCCCTGCAAACTTGTATTCTCTATTCAATGGTTGTAAAATCAAGAAGGTAGCGCATCGCCCTGCATGCTGTATCTCTTGTACATCCAAGAATAATGTGCATAGTTTCATTCTGTATCCTTTCCATCCTTTCTATCTGCTTACGGCTGAGAGTCAGGATTGCCATCGCATACTCAAAAACAGACATGTCCAGCCCTTCGTATAGAAGACATAGATGGCGCTGCTCACAGTTTGCTGCCGCCATCACCCGCATCGCAGCCAACCCCCGCTTGGCCTTTGATATCACCTGGTCTATGTGCTCATTATAAGCAAGGCTTAAATCAAACCGAATCCCCAGGTAATTCATTGCCTGCGTTCTTTCCACCGTCTCTGAACACAGATTTACAGTTGGCGTTGAAGTGTTAACAATATGATTATTCAACGAGAACCAAGTCACTGTTGCCTTTGTTGGGTTGACCATTGCCCCAGCCTCAACACACCAAGTACTTATGCGATTGAGTTCGGTTTTTAGTTCCACAGCAACCTCCTCTCTATTCTTACCCTGGCGATACACTAAAACATCATCGGCATACGACAATGTCCTGCCAGGTCCAGTGATCTGCTCACTGGTGATTCTCACTGTGTAGGCGTTGAACAGTACCAGAGATAATGGTGATCCCTGTGGTAGGCAAGGATATATTGTTGTTGGTTCCGACGTCCAACTGCCACATCTAAAAACTGCTTTCCTTTGGAAGAGGGCTGCAGCGATCCAACTAAGGAGGAATGGGCTTATTTTGAGTTCAAGAAGCTGAAGCATTAAAAAAATCCAATGGTACTCTGTTGTACCCGTCCTGAAGATCAAACTCTACAACAAAGGTTTCAATGCCTGAGTGGAAACCTTCATAGACAAATTAAAGAAATATACACATTAGACCAGTCATTGTATAAATTAAAGAAATATTCACATTAGACCAGTCATTCTATAAATTAAAGAAATATACACATTAGACCAGTCATTGTATAAATTAAAGAAATATTCACATTAGACCAGTCATTCTATAAATTAAAGAAATATACACATTAGACCAGTCATTGTATAAATTAAGGAAATATACACATTAGACCAGTCATTGAAAAAATTAAAGAAATATACACATTAGACCAGTCGTTGTGTAAATTAAAGAAATATACACATTATACCAGTCATTGTATAAATAAAAGAAAGATACACATTAGACCAGGCATTGTTTAAATTAAAGAAATATACACATTAGACTAGTCATTGTATAAATTAAGGAAATATACACATTAGACCAGGCATTGTTTAAATTAAGGAAATATACACATTAGACTAGTCATTGTATAAATTAAGAAAATATTCACATTACACCAGTTGTTGTATACATTAAGGAAATATTCACATTAGACCAGTCGTTGTATAAATTAAGGAAATATACACATTACACCAGTTGTTGTATACATTAAGGAAATATGTACATTACACCAGTTGTTGTATACATTAAGGAAATATACACATGAGACCAGTCGTTGTATAAATTAAGGAAATATTCACATTACACCAGTTGTTGTATACATTAAGGAAATATTCACATTACACCAGTTGTTGTATACATTAAGGAAATATACACATGAGACCAGTCGTTGTATAAATTAAGGAAATATTCACATTACACCAGTTGTTGTATACATTAAGGAAATATGTACATTACACCAGTTGTTGTATACATTAAGGAAATATGTACATTACACCAGTTGTTGTATACATTAAGGAAATATGTACATTACACCAGTTGTTGTATACATTAAGGAAATATGTACATTACACCAGTTGTTGTATACATTAAGGAAATATGTACATTACACCAGTTGTTGTATACATTAAGGAAATATGTACATTACACCAGTTGTTGTATACATTAAGGAAATATGTACATTACACCAGTTGTTGTATACATTAAGGAAATATGTACATTACACCAGTTGTTGTATACATTAAGGAAATATGTACATTACACCAGTTGTTGTATACATTAAGGAAATATACACATGAGACCAGTCGTTGTATAAATTAATGAAATATGCACATTACACCAGTCGTGTAAATTAACGAGATATACACATTAAACCTGTCAATGTGTACATTAATTAAATATACACATTACACCAGTCATTGTGTACATTAAGAAAACATAAACATATTAGATCATTCATTGTGTAAATTATAGAAGAAAACACATCAGATCAGTTATTGTATAAACTCCATCGGAGAGTTTCATGTATAAAGAATCAGGACAGGGCATTTATTTCTTTGCTTCTAAGGCTGGTTGCTTTGGCTAGGGTACACTCTTGTCAAACTTCTCGGTCATATCTGTCTGCATGGATGTTCATTGTCTGGATTAACTCCTCACGCCACTAGAGAATTTGCCTGAGCGTGGTGGTCAGAACAATAAAGGCGAATACTCCTATTATCTTTCGAATAACTGGGACCAGAACACATGAGTTAAGTGCCCAGTGTCTGCGAACTTTGATTATGTTGTTCGACTGGGAATTTCATCGTCTATACTTATCCGTTAAACTTTATTTAAAATAAGGGCATTAACACATATTCAGGGTCGCTTTTACCTCTATAAAAATATCTTGCAAATGCGCATTATTGTTGGTATGGGAAAGAGGGTGTAGTAAATATTGATGATGTGTAGAAAATTTTCACAGACAGAGAGAGAGAGAGAGAGAGAGAGAGAGAGAGAGAGAGAGAGAGAGAGAGAGAGAGAGAGAGAGAGAGAGAGTTAAAGTAAGACATATCGAGACAGTAAGACAGAGAGAGATAGAGAGAGACAGAAACAGGGAGAGAAAGACAGAGATAGACAGAGAGAGATAAACAGAGAGACAGAGCGGTACAGAGAGAGAGACATAGTGACAGGGATAGACAGAGACAATGAGAGAGAGAGAGAGACAGAGATAGCGAGATACACAGAGAGAGAGAGAGACAGACAGACAGAGATAGAGATCCAGACACAGAGAATCATATAGAAGAGACACAGAGAGAGATGCAGAGAGAGAGAGACACACATAGAGGCAGACAGAGCCAGAGAGATACACAGACAAAGATACAGAGAGGGAGGCAGACATAGAGAGACATAAAGAGAGAGAGACAGAGAGAGACAGATAGAGAGAGACAGATAGAGAGAGACAGATAGAGAGGGAGAAATAGAGAGAGACACAGATAGAGAGGCACTGAGAGACAGACAGAGATACAGAGACAAAGATACAGAGAGAGTGGGAGAGAGGGAGAGGGAGACAGACAGAAAGAGAATGAACTTTATTTCAAAGGGTTAAGATCTGGGCATGCAGCAAATGTAAAAGTTGTGTCATTCTTGTATTTCTGCTTTCATACATTATTTCTTTCTTACAGCTTTTCCCGGGAGGTTTGTGAAGTGCATTTAAGTGAACAGCTAAAGATCTGGTCTGCCCAGACTGTCAGAATATCTCGTCTCCCTGTAAGACAAGTCCTCATACACTAGTCTACGCTTCACTAGTTCCTCAGTTATATCGTTTTGCACGAAAACGTATTCTTGGTATTCCATACAAAACAGCAACAGGTGCATGCGCCAAAACGTTAGACGTGTGATATGAATATTATAATATTATTATATTATATTATAAGACTTATATTACTGTCTATATATATATATATTATATTATTAATAATATATATTATAATATCTTCATGTGCGGTTAATTCTACTTCTTCGCCAGTTCTAACCCACCATTCGACTCGGCCTTTTGGCTAAGATCAAAGTGTAGTATCTGCACTTGATCTTGCCAGGGCCTCATGCAGAGGCGGTCATCCGAATGACACACAGGGACGTTGGGACCTCATGGGGCTGTTCCTGGCCCCTGGGGGGACCACGAGCCCTTATAAAATAAATAAAGACCTAGTCAATTTTTTTTATTTTTTTTTTTGCGTTTCATCACAACAAGGTATGCTAGGGTAGTTTTGCCTGTTGTCCTACAACTGTAATGTTTATACCGCGGGTGTCTGCCGTGCTCTGTCTTCATTTTCAGCTGGTCGACCCATATCTCTTCTCCCAGGAATAACCCCCCTCTAAGGAACCCCGCCTTTGATCACTACTCAGGGAGTTTCCCTGGTCAAGTAGTTACGCCGTCTACCTCGCGCTCCGAAGGTTGTGAGTCCGATTCCTGGCCACGTTGTTCGGTTGATGAGTGTAGTTTTCTCGGAGACTCCTGAGGGTCGTCGCTGGAGCTACAAAGTTCTTAGTTTGTGAGAAGTTTTCGGCAGGCAACCCTGCGGAAATTGACCGAGCCGTATGGGATCCAACCCGGTGCATGAAGCCGATCCTCTTGTTATTTAAGATGTTTCCATATCCTTTACAGGACATCGCTGTCAACATCAGCATCTTTCAGCTGATTATTGATTTCTTGGCAAGATTACGCTCAGTAGTTTGCCATTGCTTTCTGAGCGGCCGGCTCACTTATCCCGCAAGTCACCAACGCGGGTAGAACCGCTTCCAATTCTCGCGCGCTGCGAGACTCTGCGTGGATAAACGGGATACGGAGAAAGTCGTGTAACCTCTTGGCCAGGAAGTCGGCTCTTGTTATTTAACCCCGTTTAAATCAATGTTTATTCTAGCCCAATGGCATGGCCATAGTCTTTCAGTTTCCGAGTCATGACACTGTGTATGCGCCAGGTGTCTTCGATATTCAAATCTGAGATCACGTCGGTGCTATTCTTTTTATGGGCCGTCAATATTCTAAGATCTGTTCTGTAACACTGGTGATCCAAAGCCCCGAGTTCATCCTTAGTGATGGCGAAATGGTCCATGACTGACGGTTGTATATTGCCAAAGGAAAGATTCATGTTCTGAACAATTTTGCATTATGTTGTTTTAATACAGAAGCCGCAAACAATATGCTGCACGATTTCTTGCCTGAGATATTTCGCTGTACCTCGTCAGGTCCATATTTTGTATGTATTCTCATCTTTCATATTACGAGGTAACATTTTGTATGCCACTTGATTCCATCATGTATAATATGAATACGTGTACATTACTGTAGAGTGAGTGTTGAGTTAGTGAGTGTGAGTGAGGGAGTGTGTGTGTGTATGCGTGTGTGTGTGTAAGAGAGAGAGAGAGAGAGAGAGAGAGAGAGAGAGAGAGAGAGAGAGAGAGAGAGAGAGTTGAATTGCATCACTAATTTTTACGTTACAAAATGTATATGTACAATTTTTCTCCATTTTGTTTACAATTTTGCGAGAATGTATGTGTGTGTGAAGTGTGGGAGTTTGTTAATACTAGTTGGGGGATGGTGGAGGATGTATGTGTGTGTGTGTGTGTGGGGGGGGGATGAGTTCAGGATGTGTGGTTTGGTGGATGGAGATGGTGTGGGTGGGTGTGGGTAGTTGCGATATGTGTGGTTTAACGGGGAGATGTGTGTGGGTTGGGTATGAGTGGTCGTTGGTGAGGGGGTAGAGGAGGATATGTGGGTGGGTGATTGTTGGTGGGTTATGGGATGGATGGGGGATATGTGTATGGGTGGGGAGATTGTGTAGGTGGGGGAATGTATGTGTGTCTGGGGTGTGTGTGTGTGTGGGGGATGTGGGTGTGGGGGATGGGTGTGGGGATGTGTGTGTGTGTGTGAGGAATGTGTGTGTGTGTGGGTTTTAGATGTTTGGATGGATGGTTGGAAATGTGTTGGTGGGTGGGGGTTGTGTGGGTGGGGAATGTGTGTATGGGTGGGTGAGATATATTTTGGTGAATGGGTGTGGGGGACGTGTGTGGGTTGGGGGATGGGTATGGGGATGTGAGTGTGGGTGGGTAGATGGGAGATGTATGTGTTGATGAGTGGCTGGGGGATGTGTAGGCGTGAGCAGTTGAGGGATAAGTACGTGAGTGGGGATGTGTGAGGGGATGAGTGTATGGGTGGGGTAGGTGTGTGGGTGGGGGATGTGTGTGCTTGTGGATTTGGGATGTCGGTGGGTGGGGATGTGTGCGAGTTATATGTGTATGGTTGGGGAGATGTGTGTGTGAGTGGGGATGTGTGTGTGTATGGATGGGGGTGTGTGTGGTTTAGAGATGTGTGGTTAAGAGATGTGTGGTTGAGGGATGGGTTGGTGGATATGTATGGGTGGGTTGATTTGTGGGTGGGTGAGTGTATGTAGGTTGGGAGATGGTTGGGGTGTGTGGGTGGGTTCGGGATGTGTGGGTGGGGGAGATTGGGTGGGTGGGTGCGGGATTTGTGACTTATCGGGGAGATATGTGTGTGTGGTTGGGGGTGTGTGGTTGGGTGGGGGGGGTTGCTGGGTGGTTGGGGTGTATGGGTGGAGGAGGGTATGTGGGTGGGTGATTGTTGGTGGGTTATGGTATGGGTGGAGGATATGTGTGTGGGTGTGAAGATGTGTGGGTGGGGCATATATGTGTGCCTGAGGTGTGTGATTGGGTGGGTGGGGGATGTGGGTTTCGGGGATGTGTGGTGGGTGGAAGATGTGTGCGTGCGTGGGGAGATGTATAGGTGTGGGGATGGGTGGGGGAATGTATGTGTGCCTGAGGTGTGTGTGTGTTTGGATGGGGGGGGGGGGTGTGTGGGTGGATGGGGATGTGTAGGTGGATGGGGATGTGTGGGTGGGTGGGGGCTGTTTATGTTTGCAACATTCATTTGACAGTGGTTGTTTTTTTCTATGTGAATGTAATATGAATTATTGATGAACGAAAGATGGGTGATTGGAAGCTCCAAATGTAAGACGGGCCTGCGTGCCCAATTTGTTACCCTTTGAAAATAAAGTCCGTTCGTTCGTTCGTTCGTTCATACTGTAGAGTTAGATCTCATGTGAAGTGAATAAATGAATTATGTTTAAGCTGAAAGAATTACGACACATAGTCACAGGAATTGTTCTAATATGGAACATCTACACACCTGCAATGTTTCAGTAATCCATCCAGTCTCTTCACAAATGACTGACATGTCATTCACAGATGATTCACAGGTTATTCACAGATGATTCACAGGTGATTCACAGATGATTAACAGATGATTCACAGGTGATTCACAGATGATTCACAAGTGATTGTGGGAGGGCGACTCATATGTGAATCTTCTGTGAAGATGAATTACTGAAGCTGAAATGTACAGTCGTAATGCAGGTATGTAGGTTCCACAATTGAACACTACGTGTGACTATGTGTTTTAAATGTAAGTACTATTTATTTACTCACTTCATATAATATATACCTCCACTGTCTGCACATGGCGACATACGCTAGGCAGGAAATAGTGCTACATATTGCCTGTGGCTTCTATGTGTTAATTCACTAAGGGAATTGTTTTGGATTAATGTGTTGAGTTTTCTACGTCTGATTTTAGCAACCAGTTCCCTTTGTCGTTAATTATTGAGCCAAGAAGTTCGACGTTTGTAGCGTTTCTAAGTTCTTCATAGTTCATTGTGCTTTCATAAAACAAAAAGTAACATTGTCAAGCCGGTCTCTCTGGCCGAGGGGTTACAACACTTTCTACGTAATCCCGTTTATCACGCAGAGTCTCGTAGCGGGCGAAAGCTGGGAGCGGTTCGACCCCCGCTGGTGACTTGCGGGATAACTGAGCCCGCCGCTCAGAAAGCAATGGCAAACTTCTGAGCGTAATATTGCCAAGAAATCAACAGACAGCTGAAAGATGCTGCTGTTGACAGCGATGTCCTGTAAAGGATATGCGAATTTAAAAAAAAAAAAAAAAAATGTCATCATTTCAGTCATTTATAACCATTTTTGTGTTCCATAGAAATCAAGACTTTCCGGTGATAATACATCAATGAACGGAAGAGTAACCTATCTGAGGGCACAGAGTTGGCACTGGTAGTGTCTGGTCCATGGATACAAGAGTGGTCGCTGTCTTACTGTTACTGCTGCTGGTCGCTACAGCTCGGAGCAGCGACAAATGCAATGGCGTCGAAGACGCTTCATATTGTGAGTTGCCTCTTCTATTTCCGGATGAGGAGTTTATCGAGTAAGTCATCTCTGATGTAGTAGTTATTTGTCTGTGAAACAGAAGAAATGTATTGTCTGGTGTAGCACTTATTTGTCTGTGTAAAAGACGAAATATATTGTTTGATGTAGCACGTATTTGTCTATGTAATATACAAAATATATTTTCTGATGTAGCACTTATTTGTTTGTGTAATAGAACACACATGTTGTCTGATGAAACAGCCAAATGTCTGTGTAATAGAAGAATTATATTGTCTAATGTGACACTTATTTTCCTGTGTCATTCATTCATTCAGTAGCATGTCCTTTGCAGAACCTCGCTCCCATAACAACCATCCGGAAAACCTCTGGGTCATAAGCAAGATGTCCCGCGTCTGATTCACCCATCTGGAGATCATCCGCCACATCCTGCATCCATCTTCTCTTTGGCCTTCCTCTTCCTCTCTTCCCAGGCATATACCCCTCCATTATTGTTCTCTCCAAACTTTCGTGGCGTTTCAAGTGACCAAAATATTTCAATTGTCTTTGTTTTATCATCTTTAATAGCCAACCTTCTTCAATATTCAGTTCTTGAAGAATGGATGCATTTGTTCTTTTCTTTACCCAAGATATTCTTAGAATTCGTCTATAACATATTATTTAGCACTTATTTTTCTGTGTAATAGAAGAAATAATATGTATGATGTAGCACCTTTTATTGTGTAATAGAAGAAATATACTGTCTGATGTAACATTGTGTTTGGCTGTATAATAGAAGAAATATACTTTCTGATGTAGCACTTATTTGTCTGTATAATACCAGAAATATATTGTCTGGTGTAGCTGTTATTTGCCTGCATAATACCAGAAATATATTGTCTGGTGTAGCTGTTATTTGCCTGTAAGAAGGCATGCCGTCTCATAAGTATCAGTGATTGGCCTCTACAATACAAGAAATATGTTCTCCGATAAAGTATTAATTTTTCTGTATAATGCAAGAAATATATTGTCTCATGTGAAGTGATTTCTTCTGTTAACTACAAGAAAAATAAATAAAGAAGTGCCTGTTTTTACAAGCAGCAATAGAAGTAATAGTAGCAGTAGTTGTGGTTGTTGTTGTTGTTGTTGTTGTTGTTGTTGTTGTATCAGTAGTCATCGTCGTGGTTGTTATGGTTGTGTTGGTGGTGACAGTGATAGTTGTAGTAGTTATAGTTGTAAGGGGAGGGGAGTAGGAGATGGAGGGGAGTAGGAGCAGGAGCAGTATTTGTTGTGGCAGTAATAGTAGTGGTAGTAGTAGTAGTAGTAGTAGTAGTAGCAGCAGCAGCAGCAGCAGCAGCAGCAGCAGTAGTAGTAGTAGTAGTAGTAGTAGTAGTAGTAGTAGTAGCAGCAGCAGCAGCAGCAGCAGCAGCAGCAGCAGTAGTAGTAGTAGTAGTAGTAGTAGTAGTAGTAGTAGTAGCAGTAGCAGTAGCAGTAGTAGTAGTAGTAGTAGTAGTAGCAGTAGCAGCAGCAGCAGCAGCAGTAGTAGTAGTAGTAGTAGTAGTAGTAGTAGTAGTAGCAGTAGCAGCAGCAGTAGTAGTAGTAGTAGTAGTAGTAGTAGTAGTAGTAGTAGTAGTAGTAGTAGTAGCAGTAGTGGTAGTAGTAGTAGTAGTAGTAGTAGCAGTAGCAGCAGCAGCAGAAGCAGCAGCAGTAGTAGTAGTAGTAGTAGTAGTAGTAGTAGTAGTAGTAGTAGTAGTAGTAGCAGTAGCAGCAGTAGTAGTAGTAGTAGTAGTAGTAGTAGTAGTAGTAGTAGTAGTAGTAGTAGTAGTAGTAGTAGTAGTAGTAGCAGTAGTAGTAGTAGTAGTAGCAGTAGTAGTAGTAGTAGTAGTAGCAGTAGCAGTAGTAGTAGTAGTAGTAGTAGTAGTAGTAGTAGTAGTAGTAGTAGTAGTAGCAGTAGTAGTAGTAGTAGTAGCAATAGTAGTAGTAGTAGTAGTAGTAGTAGCAGTAGCAGTAGCAGTAGTAGTAGTAGTAGTAGTAGTAGTAGCAGCAGCAGCAGCAGCAGCAGTAGTAGTAGTAGTAGTAGTAGTAGTAGTAGCAGTAGCAGTAGTAGTAGTAGTAGTAGTAGTAGTAGTAGTAGTAGTAGTAGTAGTAGTAGTAGTAGTAGTAGTAGTAGTAGCAGCAGCAGCAGCAGCAGTAATAGTAGTAGTAGTAGTAGTAGTAGTAGTAGTAGTAGTAGTAGCAGTAGCAGTAGCAGTAGCAGTAGTAGTAGTAGTAGTAGTAGTAGTAGTAGCAGTAGTAGTAGTAGTAGCAGTAGCAGTAGTAGTAGTAGTAGCAGTAGTAGTAGTAGTAGTAGTAGTAGTAGCAGTAGTAGTAGGAGTAGTAGTAGCAGTAGTAGTAGTAGTAGTAGTAGTAGCAGTAGTAGTAGTAGTAGTAGTAGTAGCAGTAGTAGTAGGAGCAGCAGCAGCAGTAGTAGTAGTAGTAGTAGTAGTAGTAGTAGTAGTAGTAGCAGCAGCAGTAGTAGTAGTAGTAGTAGTAGTAGTAGTAGTAGTAGTAGTAGTAGTAGTAGTAGTAGTAGTAGTAGTAGCAGTAGTAGTAGTAGTAGTAGTAGTAGTAGTAGCAGTAGTAGTAGCAGTAGCAGTAGTAGTAGTAGTAGTAGTAGTAGCAGTAGCAGTAGTAGTAGTAGTAGTTGTAGTAGTAGTAGTAGTAGCAGTAGTAGTAGTAGTAGTTGTAGTAGTAGTAGTAGTAGCAGTAGTAGTAGGAGCAGCAGCAGCAGCATCAGCAGCAGCAGCAGCAGTAGCAGGCAGTAGTATTTGTTGTTGTTTTTCTCGTTTTTCCTATAGTAGTAGTTGTTGTATGTGTTGTTGGAGTAGCTGTGATGTTAGTTGTATTATTAGCTGTAAAGTTAATTGTAGTAGTGTTAGTTGCTGTAGTTGTGGTTGTAATTTTGGTTGTAGTTCGGGCTCTAGTAAATCTTTTATTGTGCCCATAAACTGTGTTATTTAACCGTGTTTGTACTGTTGTTTCATCCAGGTTTCAGAAGTGCCTGGGAAGCTTCACAGAATGTACTCTCTACGTTACTGTCAGCGTGTTAAGCATAACTGTTGAAGGTGTAGGAACAGATGGACCCAGGACTGTGACAGACGGCCCATGTAGACAATACAACTGTGATTCTAACATACATGACAGCAAACATGGAGATATTAGCTGTCATCTGCAAGAGAAATCTGAGGAGTGCAACACACAACTCGAATATCAGTTTCTGCGAGACTTTTCAACGCCTAATTCGACTTGTGTTGTATTGATTTTATCAAATACGACTGGTACATTTGAGTTTGATGAACAGTATGTTTCTGACAGCTGCAATACATCATGTTCATGCGAGGAATCTGCTACAACAACCCGTGCAGTTACCGTGGACGTAGTTACCAACACTGTGCGGCCAATGAGCATAGAAACCAAATCGACAGCAAGAACAACGGTAGCTGCAGCTACAGCGACAACCATTTTCAGCACAGGACGCTCCATAGGAAATGTGTCATCGGTAAATACAACTGAAGCAACTTCAGCATCTGTGAATGAATCCTCAATGAATGACACTTTGACAAAAGAAAACATAGGAAGCAATGCAACATCCTTGTGGAAAGACAACGTGGAAACCCGGACAATTCTTATATCTGTGCTATTGTGTGGTATTGCTGGAGGCGGTATTCTCCTAGTGTTTTTATTATGTAGATTTCGGCGGAGAAATGTAAACCCGCTGTCAAGATATGAGGACCCGCAGTCATGTCAGCAAATTGGGGTCGAGATGGTCGAATTCCAAAGTCAAAGTCCAGACAACGTATTGCGGCGTTCATATGGTGAGAATTGTGGGCAAGATTCTGAAGCTGAAACTCCTCTTATGAGCACGCAAGATGATGATGAAAGATTCACTATCACGGCAAGCAGTACTGAATTTCCCGGAGCAACACCCACGACAGAACAACCCCAGTCAGCTGGATCTATACACTGAGCTGAAGACACATAGTGTTGGCATTCCACATCCTGTCTCTAAAACAAGCACATTGTAACATTTTCATGATGTTCACGAGAGTACGCATCAGGAATCTACATATGAGCTTCATATGCAGACTGGGGATGCAAAACGCAGGATGTCTGCGTACGTCAGATAACAGTTTCTTTGTTGGCGGTGGCCACGATAAAGATAATCAACAGCTGCATGCAAAATCTCACTCCGCGAATCTTCCCCTGGTGCCGTTATTCCAGTAAGACTCCAAATCTGACTTTGTGGATCTTTCATCGGGAACTCGGTAAATTCTAAATGCCATCCTTAACTGATTATGGTTTGTGGCTGGTTAAGAACCTCTTTCAGTCCTCAACTTCACATGAGTTCCAGTCTCCCATCCACCTCTTTTAGGTCACTCAAGGAGAACCTCACTACAGCGCACGAACTCCTTCAGGCGGATGAGGCTCCACATGTTTTTACACCAGAATCACACATGTTTTAAATTTGCTTTTGTAGCTAGATCTTCTTATGAAAGTTAGCTTTAACAATGGCTTATTCAGCCTGCCGTATTTGATGTCCATTCGTCGAGGAGTGTATACCGTTCAAAAATACACAGGACGGTTCTCATAGTTTTCCCGCAACTTTCCGAGAAAGCTCTCCGTTCAATCCCCTACCTCTAGAATCATAGTGGAGGGTATACTAGTATGCTAGCTTTGTACAAAATGATGCCACAAAGACTTAAATCGAAATAGGTGAGCTCATGTTAGAGCTGGACATTGCACCTCTAAGTCATTCCGTCTGAAACTTCGTATTCACAAGTTCAGTGTTTGCGTATAATTCTTTGCCATTATTGGCAATAACCACTCGAAATGCATTGCTTCAGATCCATTATTCACAGAACATTCCACCACGTGTTGACACACAGATTACCATAAGAGACTTGTAGAAATAATGGAATAGAATACGAGCCAAGAGTTTACTTACTTTGGATGTGTAGAGTTCCGACTACTGCAACAACTCTAAATAGAGTTCGGTAAATTATGAGGTATCTTTGGAGCCACTTCAAAAAGCCTACTGTATTGAATACTAAGATCTAAGATTTCACGAAGGTGTAGGTCGGTCTTGTATACCCTAGACATCACGATGTGGACCTCACAATCACCTTGCAGTCCCGTCTTGAGGTCGTAAACGTGTTTCTAAATGCACCACAGAACAAGCGTTAACAATGGTCTGTCAAATGACACCATAGAATTAACTTTGACACTGGTCTTTTAAAAGACGCCACGGGATAAACGTAAACGCAGGTTTTTAACAGATACCACAGAATAAACGTCAACCAGTCTTTCAAAAGACACCATAAATGAACGTCAACATCGTGCTGTCAAATAACACCAGAGATTGAACGTTAACACCGATTTTGTAAAGGACACCACATGATGAACGTTAACACCGATCTGTTAAAGGACACCTCAGAATGAACATTAACATGTTCTTTCAAAAGACACCACAGAATTAACGTTAACACCTGTATTTCAAATGACGCCACAGAATTAACGTTAATACTAGTAATGTTACATACAATAAACACTACTCAAAGGCAACGATGAATCTCACGAAACCCATATGTCACTGGGATATTCTTGGGGGCGTGAAACTCACTAACAAGGTATATCGATTGTCCTTGTCAAGTTGTCAATGCTACACTGTGCAACTCCCTGTGCTCAATGACAATGTGAGGTTTCGTCGACGTAAAACCTTACTCCCCTGATCTGTTGATTTATCGACATCCCAATTTAATTATGTTCTTCACATGTTCCCTAAATGGATAACACCAGCTAAGTCAGTATGATGTAGTGTGTTGTCATTTCTGAGAAGAAGACTCAATGTATCAAGAACAGAGAAACTCAGAAATGATGAAATCAGGACTAAAGCGGGTGTTATAGCACCATTAGATTTCATTAGAAAATAAGTTAAATGGTTCGGCCTTATAACTAGGCTACCAAGTGACAGGAAACCACAACAAGCCATGATCTGCAGACCAAATTGAACTAGAAGAAGAGACCGACCATGTAAACGGTGGATAGGGGTAATAACAGAGTCCACGGGAATCTCGATATGATTGATTTAGGATTCGACATCACAACATTCGGGGCATTCCCATAAGCACCCCGTCCCCATCCTCAGCAGCCAGCGAAGAGTTCCAACACCAATAGTACCAGTAGCAATCTGATTATATGTCCGTCTCGCCTTTCCTCTGAGCGTTATCTCGACATATAAAGCCCTAGAAGGGCACTCTCCAGCTATTTATGCATCACCTCGACTCCGCGAAGGTACAAGAGGAAGAAGATGAGATGAGGTGTGTCGTGTGTTGAACACTGTGATCTTTACGTCGGCACATGATGAGGCGATAGCAGTATAAAAGCAAGTTTCTAATCACTGATGATAAATCACAACCAGCAGCATTCAGCAATGCCAAATGACAAATTTCCATGAGTATTCAACACTGTCAAATGACAAATCATCATATACAGCATGCAAGAATATCAGATGACAAGCCACCATTAGCAGCATTCAGCAATGCCAGATGACAAATCTCTATGAGCATCACTCAGTAATGTCAGACGACAGTTCTTTAGTATGAGCATTCAGCAATGCCAGATAACAAATCTTTATAAGGAGCATTTAACCATGCCTTCTTCATGAGAAGCGATCACCAATGTCATATGGTAATTTTTTCATCTGCAGCCTTCAGAAATGTTGAAGAGCATATAAGCATATAAGAGCATATAAGTGGCATTTAACAATACCAAATGGCACAACATTACCGGTAACATTCATCAATGTCAAATGACAAATCGATAACAGCAACATACGGCAATTTCATATGATTCTTCATCATCTACAGCATTCAGAAATGCCAAATTACAATTCATCATCAGTGCCATTCAGCAATACCAAATGATACAACATCATCAGCAACATTCAGGAATGCCAGAACTTAACAGCTCATTCTGTACCGCTTAAGTAAACAGGAATTGTTCGCGGCACTTTGGAACCTGCATGACAACTCGCACATCTTTCATTTGTTTTACTGCTGCACTTTAACAACATAATTGAATTACCAAAACTACGTATACAAGAGTATTAATTACTGTTCAATGAGAACATATTTTGATATACACAAACCATATATATATATATTTTTTTTTTCGCAAATCCTTTACAGGACATTGCAGTCAACACCAGCATTTTTCAGCTGCTGTTGATGTCTTGGCAAGATTACGCTCAGTAGTTTGCCATTGCTTTTTGTTCATTGAGAACATATTTTGGATTATAAAAGCCACATATATGAAGAGTATTACTTACTGTTCATTGAGAACATATTTTTAATTATACAAACCACATATATAAAGAGTATTAATTACTGTTGCTTGCTTGCGTTCGCTGGCTGTGAACGCCAGCGTGAAGTCCTGTATGTCGGATGAAGACATCCTGTTGTCCAACATCAGTGTGATATCATCCCGGACTGAGGTTTGCGTGAGTATCCGTTGTCCCATGTCTGGCTTATTGGTGTGCAGACTGGTGGTTCCTCGCCGTGCAGGCAGATACTCTCCGACTTCGGAAGAATCAGCGATCCTACTACGTTAGCAGGACCCCGAAGGGACCTGTTGCCCAGGACGCGCGACTAGGACGTGTTAGTAGGTCTTGGCCAGTATAGAACCTGGCCCTGGTGCCTTGGAAACACTTCTGCGTTCCTAATTACTGTTCATCGAAAACATATTTTGAATTATACAAACCACATATGTGAAGAGTATTAATTAATGTTCATTGAGAACATAGTTTGAATTATACAATCGACATATATGAAGAGTAATGATTATTGTTCATTGAGAACATATTTTGAATGATAAAAACCACATATATGAAGAGTAATAATTATTGTTCATTGAGAACATACTTTGAATGATAAAAACCACATATATGAAGAGTAATAAATACTGTTCATCGAGAATATATTTTGGATTAAAAATTCCACATATATTAAGAGCATTAATTGTATAATACAAGATATGCATCGGTTTTTCTTTTCCTTTTTTTTTTTTACATTTGACTATGTATAAACCTTCTACTTACGTATACATGTAAAATGCAGGTACAGTATAACATCTACTTATGTATAAATAATAACAATCGAGCGACGTATAGTAAATACTTGTGTGTACATTATAACACATGGGCGAGAGAATAACAACTACTCACTCATAAATGATACTCGAGTGGTAGTATAACAACTACTTACACATATGTGATACCACTGACAGTTTAACAACCGTTACATGTGAATGATAACACATTGGGGTTGAGTTGAGTTAAGAACCGACATCACTGCACTCAAAACGTTTCCATACGTTCTCCGTCCCCTCGTTCAACGGCCAGCGAAGAGTCATACTACTAATCGTCCCCACCGCTGTCTGATTTAATGTTCTCCTGGTCTTCCCTCTCAGTTTTGATATTCTCCCTGAACCCCTGCCGATCCCCCACAATCTTATTCTTTCCACACATGGGTTCTCAATCTGTTCCCCCGCCTTCTCCACCTGGGCCCACAAGCGCACGACCACCTCCCACTTGTCCATAGGCAATCTATTACCAAGAGGTGCATTCCCTGCTAGCCTATCAGCCAGTTCATTCCCCCCGCACCCCCGCATGGCCAGGGAAAATATCCATACAATTCTCACAATCTGTGACCTCTGAAGCGACGATAGCCATTCCACACTAAACATTCCTTTCTCCGCCTTACTAAGCATACTCTTTGAATCCGTAATGAATACAATGTTTGTTGCAGTAGTCTCCTGTAACCAACGGAATGCCGCTGTTACTGCCTCCACCTCCATTCCCATGCTGGAGGTCGTAGTCTCATATGCCACTCTCCTTTTTCAAGACTCGTTCATTAGCTTTTGCAATAAAGCCCCAACCACTACGTCTAATTCTCATCACTGACCCATCGGTGTAGATGACTATGTCACCTTGATGTGTGTTGCTCTGGATCAGCTGTTGCAATTCAAACTCAATGCGACCCGCTGCCCATTCTCTGCACTCACGATACAGGGTTACTGATACATTGTGCCAGTCTGTCATGTCTTCCGGAACTTCAACCCACTAATTTCACGATTGATGGTCTCCAGATCACATACCTGACGTATAGATAGTTATGTCTTTGCCATCCAGGACCTGCCTACGCTTAGTCTATGACCCTTGACCATATCAATGGCTTCATGCAGGGGATGATCCCTTTCTGCAGCAACTGTCGGTTACCATTTGGCCTGAAGGACCCTATGCCTATCCGTCATTTTTGGTAGCGCCAGGATATGCCTCATGCATATAATTGGTGTATCCAATGTGCACCCCAGGATTATCCGCATGGCAGCATTCTATATGCGCTCTAACCTTTCAAACTGGCTCTTTGATATTGTCATCAGCCCAAAACCATACTCAATGACATAAATTATTAACTGCTGGGAGAGCCTGCAAAGCATATTCTGCTCTACCACGGTTGCTGCCGTCGCCCTCAACGCATTAAGTCCTTTACCAGCCTTCACCACCAAAGCCTCCACATGATCCTTATAAGACAAACACCTGTCAAAGGTGATACCCAAGTACTTCAATTTACTATCTCGACTAAGAGGACATCCATTCAACATAATACCCGGGACATCTGCCTTGACGATCCGGTTATCCAGGGAGTACGACACAACCAATGCCTTGTCTGGGTTTATAAAGGCCTCTGCGCCGCTGCACCACTCTGTCAACCTGTTTACTGTCACCTGTAAGTCTTCCGCCAAACTAGTCCTGTCTCTGCCGTGTCTACACACCAGCACATCATTTACAAATGTCAAGATTCTACTTATACCTTGTGTCTCAATAGCTGCGATTTTGCTGGTGTAGACATTAAAGAGCACTTAAAAGAGTTTCTCTTCAGTTCTTGTAACATCTGTTTTTTTTTTAAAATTCGCATATCCTTTACAGGACATCGCTGTCAACAGCAGCATCTTTCAGTTGTCTGTTGATTTCTTTGGCAAGATTACGCTCAGTAGTTTGTCATTGCTTTCTGAGCGGCCGGCTCAGTTATCCATCAGGATATCAAAATCGTAGACCAGTTTCTCCAATATTGATCCTCGTTGCTTTGCACTACGGCAATTCCAATACCCAACCCGTACATTTGTTAGTCCAAAACGATCAGTTTTTCTCCTGCCCCTTCTGGCTCCAGCACTCTCTTCCTTTTCCTTCTCCCCGCTTCCCTACCTCTTCTCCTCCGCTTTATTTTCTCCCCGCTGACTGTTGTCACAGATATTCAGCACAAAGCACTTACTCCGTTGCTTCGGTGATAATACTCTTTATGTTCCATAGTTGATTTGATTTGAAGGCAGGTACTAACCGGTCACCCTAGCAGAGCCTGCCTGCTAGGGAAGGGGCAGGGTATAGTTTAGTTTAGTTTAGTCGATGGATCAACATCACGGCACACGGGTGCAACCCATAAGTGCTCCGTTCTCCTCCTAACTTAAACCTGAGTCTGGAGAAACTCAGCTTAGTGCACGAACTCCGTAGCACCGGCGAGGATCCTGAAATACTTTGGGTACATTTTTAACTCGAAATTTTGCCCGGGCAGCGCCGTTAGGCTACTCTTTTTCGATTTCCAACTGCCAGGGGATTTTTTACGTGCGCAACAATACACACGGGCTTCCGATCTCACTACTCAGAGGCCAGGGGAAATTTTTATTACTAGAAGTCCATGAGAAAAAAATCCCGGTCATCACCAGGGCTTGAACCCGGGACCTCAAGCACTCGAGGCGGACACCATACCTCGAGACCACGCAACACGGTATATCCCTCATGAGTCCATACACCTGGCGCCCCCCTCCCCCCGCCCGCATACCAGACGTTCCACGTTCACTACCAGCTCACCCGTGGCCATTCGGTACGAGGGTCCACCTTAAACTTGGGGATTTATAATCAGAATTTTCCATCTCCTACATTGGCCACTGTAATAGCTAACTGGCCCCATCTACCCGCGGCAAGAGGTTCTAGCGTCTCATTTCTGAGGAACATATTAGATCAATGTATACGGGGAACAAAAACAATTTCACACAATATCTATCAAATAGTACATAATACAGTATATAGCTAAAGTCACAACACTGTGTTAGTGCTTGAAGAAAGCCCAGATGGCAATCTCAGTGTCGATTTTCTCTTCCAATGGCCACCACAAACTGTTCCCATTCTACATATCTACCTCCAACGATATACATGGAACACACTTCAGCTGCCTAGCCAGAGCTCATATTGAGTAACTGTGTGGTCTTTCTCCTGTTGGTAAAAGCCCATCTCCACAAATGCCCTAGTCCATTTAATTCCCACCATCTCCTGAGAAGCCGAAGTTAGTCTTCTAAGACGATGTCAGAAAAAGTCACCTGGAAGTTCCATGTGACTGTAAGTCACCAGAGGACGCATCACTTTCTGCACTTCTGTTGTCTTCTGTTTTATTAACAACTGCATGAGCTCTTTCATGGCCGGAAGCTTGCACCTCACAAACGCGGAGTACGCAATCATACCACCCATGAGTTGAAAGTTGCGGGCCAGATGTTACACAGCACCATGGGAATATAATAGACATCCGGGCGTATCCTTGGGTCTGTGTACATATCCAGAACTGCATCATCAGCACTGAAGGTAGATTTCATCGCTCCTGGAGTCACCATCCACAGCCATTGGGGCACGACAACACGTTGAGATGTAATGTGATATCTGTGCTATAAGCTGCTGTAAGGCTACATATCTACCTCCAACGACATACATGGAACACACTTCAGCTGCCAGAGTTCATTCAATGGTGAAATTGTTCATGTATGATGTCACTGTGTTGGCATCCACAAGCAATTCACAGATTATTCTCTGCATTATCGCGTCCTACTATGAAGCGCACAGAATTACTTAAATGTTCCAGATGCAACCTAAACCATATTGTCCTGTGTGGATGTGACTGTCTCAGTATAAGAGAGGTGTCTTGCAAATCGTCATGGCAAATGGCATCATTCTCAAATGTCAAGAAATCAGGACCGCTTTCGTCCAGTCTGTGAACGCCACATTGACAAACTGACCCCCAGGACAAAAGCAAACCGGATCACATGGGACACCAGAAGGGCAGCTTCCATTCTCATGGTTACAGAAGCCATGTTAACAATGGTATTATAATTTGTAACATACACCTATATCTTTGTCCAAACCATTCATTGTTACTATCTAGGTGTGTTGCTGTCGGAAACATAACTGACACAAATAGATAGTTGAGCACCAAACAAAGCAGCGAAAACATCGGTAATCTGGTTGACTTCATACATTGAGCACTGTAGTACTGAGACAACAACATGATACTGCCTGGGTAATCACACAGCATATCCTGTTGTGTTTTAGAGTTGTGGCAGACACAACAATGTATAGTTCTGTGTAAATTATCTGCTTGAGATTGTCATTGCTATTGATAGATTTCCTGAGAGATTAGGCATCCTACCTTCTGGCTGTGAACAGAAAGTCTTTGATCATTTGAAATTGTTGAGGAAAATCCCCCTGCCGGAACAAAAAGCAATGTTATTCCTAAAGGACGAAAAGGTTTCCCACCATCTTGCCCCACATTGGGGACAGTTAAATAACTATTTACATATAAATGATAACACGTGGGGGGGGGGGGGGCAGTATAACAAATAGTTACATATAAATGATAACACCCGGTGGGCCTATTATATAACAGCTATTAATACTTTTTTTCTGTTCACTCGCTATGAACTCTAACGTAGACTATGCTAGACTGATTTTTGTCTGTGGCTAGCTTTGTCTATTACCAGTGTCCCTCGCCGACTTCTGGGGTACTTGCAATTTATGTGACCAAGTCGATGACCGGAAGTAATTATTTTAGTCCAACTGATATCTAGACATTTATAGGTAGACTACTTAATTGCAGAAAATATGTTGATAAGATTATTTCCCTGTTTACATTGTTTTAGAAAAAAGATATTTCTCTAGAATATATGCAGTGTGTTTGTAAAGTCTCACTACACGTTGTATGTAGAATACATTTGGAAAAATTAAGTTTATGATGTCATCAAAACATGTGCTCCACAGTCTACCGTGAAGCAATATGCAGCGAATGGCTGTCGTCTGATGGAGTAATCCTTTGCACTCCAAAAAGTATGGTGTTATCAACGGAAGAAAGAATGTTTTTGGTTGAACAGTGTTTTGAAATGGCGGTCGATACACACGAATGGTTGTTCAAAGATCTATAGCAAGATTTCATGATAGACAACCTCCTCATCGCATTACGGTTCGAAATTATTTTCTGTGGGGCTTCTTGACAGGAAATGTTTACAAAAATAATGTACACACAATTGAGGACCTGAAAGAAGCAATCAGAATTACCATTCAAGAAATAACAACAGACACGTTGTGGACAGTATTTGACAATATGAAGAGACGTGTACAGTCATGTCTTGAAGCTCGTGGTGGACATTTCCTAAACTTGTTATAATAAGTACTTCATAGTTACTTTCCAGTTTCCCCAAAACATCGTTAGACAATAGTATTAACTATAATAACTAATTTAATGCATTTGTTAGCACATTTTAATGACATCATTTACTTCATTTCTCAAATTTTTTTTCTACATACCAAGTGTAGTGAGACTAGAAACACCCGGTATATGTACATTACTCCCAATGTATGTTGATTTTGTAAACCATGTGTTAATTCCTTTTGTCCATGCTTCCAGCCAGTCTTTCAAATTCAACGTCTTTCTTTTTTCTCATGTGCGTTCATACACAAGATATATATATACCAAAAAACATCGACTACTACAGAACAACTGAGAATATTGAAACAACAGGGTATATTAAATATATATATATTTGTGTGTGTGCGTGCGTGCGTGCGTGTGTTTGTGTGGTGATTAGCACTCATAGAAGATAGGGGAAATGAATGGACATAAGACAGCATTCCAGACAATACCAACACTTAAATCAACGCATGTAATTGAAGTCAGTCACCAAACAATCCATTAAAACGAAGGAAACAAAATGAAGTTTAGAGACCAGGAAATGGTGGCATTAACAAGCTGGGCAGAAAGAAATAGTCTCGTCGCTTTAGAAACAAATTAGGGCACTGTGGACAAACGTCAACACATGAGTCTCAGAGACTCTGGAACTTAAGTTTTGCAACAACACAGAAGATTACAGACCCCATCCCACAATACAGACTAACATGTGACATAGAGAGAATGTCAATCTGGCTCTGGAGGGCTACAATACAAGACACATGTTGGGGGTAGGGGAAGGTAGCGTAGTAGTGTCTTCTTTATAGTAAATGCTGGACTAGACGTAAAGCAAACATTGGTCAGTGTAGGAGGAAGAGGAGAAGAAGAAAAAGAAGAAGAAGAAGAAGAACAACAACAACAACAACAACAACAACAACAACAACAACAACAATAACAACAACAACAAGACCTTGAACAATCTGGCACCTTCAAGTTGCCTGTACGAACAAATATGCTTTCACGCTGCCTGCTGGACACGGTTTAACTTTTCGTCAACAGTCATCGATTGTTGTTCTTCTATCACACCATTTGTCCCCCGCTTGACTTGATGTCTTCAATGGTCCCACACATTTCTGTTCTTTGTTTGTTTGTTTTTATCAATCAACTTAGAAAATATTTTCAAATTTGCTAATTTATGTCTAAGTATATTTAGCTTAAAGGTAAAGTCATTTTTATTGCATTTTTTCATGATGTGCTTTTATTGTATTCTTTTTTTTTTAATCGTTGTTTTTAAAATAGGTTTACACTAAAAATACGGCCTCATAATTTGCTCAGTGATCATAATATATGAATTTAGTTACCTGTGTTGTATGGATATTGATACTGATTCATACAGGTGTTCATTCATACATTTATTCATTTATTCACATTCTCTCATGTATGGGCTATTTCATAAGGTACTTTGCTTGTGTGTAACGATGTCTTATACGTGTGTAGTGTCCTTGATATTGGATCAGAGAGCGCCACATGGGCGAGAAAAAGTAACTGGTTTCTTCACGTCGTGGGGCAGAACTGGGTAATATAGACCAATCAGAACTCGAGGCTGATGAGGACAGTGTCACACTGACCGCCTTGATTTCCCAACAATCTTGATAGTGTCAAAGTTGGACTGCGTCTTTTGGGGAGTACCGGTCACTGACAAATACTTCTTCTCTCCTTGAAAATGATTGGAACACATGACCGACTATCTGGTTGGTAGTTAAATATGCCAGATATGGGCTGCCCTGCCTCCGATTCCAAAGCGTGGGAGAGAGAGAGAGAGAGAGAGAGAGAGAGAGAGAGAGAGAGAGAGAGAGAGAGGGGGGGGGGATTAATAACGATAGAGAGAGGAAAATAGAGATAGAGAAGAGATAGATAGAGAGAAAGGAGTAGAGATATTACTATTTGTACTTAAACAATGCTTCTTTCTTTTACAAAGAGCCTCTTGTGGGATGGGGAATCATGAAGGCACTTTGCCATTCCGATGAAGCGTTGACACATATTTGGTATTCCTGTGAAGCAGTTTCCCAGATGTGTCCTTCCAGGTAACCCGTGGGCAATCTTTGGCATTCCCATCTAGCTTTAAGCCATCGTTGGCGTTTCGGTGAAGCTTTAAGCCTACTTTGGCATTATGATAAGAGCAGTAAGCATTTTTAGCAGCTTAGAGAAGTATTTCGCCCCATTAGGCATTTAGGTGAGCCTTAATATCATATGTAATATTCTAGTGAATACTTTACTCACCTGTGATGTGGTCGTGATACCTTTAGTCACCTGTGATATTGTTATGAAATCTTTAGTCACCTGTGATATTGTAGTGAAGTCTTTATTCACCTATGATATTCTAACAAGATCTACAATCACCCTTTATGTTCTAACGAAGTCTCTTAACACCTTCGATTATCTAATGATACCTACTATCACCTTCACCATCTCATGTATAATTAGTCACCGTGCGCCTTCATTCACCACCCCAGATAGTTTACTGTTGCCTGTGATATCTAATGGCTATCTACCAAAAGTCATGTACTTGTTTTGTCACTTCTGGGAGACCTGTCTACCCCAGACAATCTGACGAAGACAGCCCAGAATTGTCTAAGGATCTCTCTCTCTCTCTCTCTCTCTCTCTCTCTCTCTCTGCCGATTTTGTGGATTCTGTGGTAACCCAGAGACACTTTGGAGAAACTTACCATCTGTCTCGGATATCTAGCCGAATTCTGCTGAGATCTAACCAGACTCTGCTGAGCGATCTGGTTATGAATAAAAAAAATGTTTGCATATCATTAACAGGACATCGCTGTCAACATCAGCATCTTTCAGCTGATTGTTGATTTCTTGGCAACATTAGCTCAGTAGTTTGCCATTGATTTCTGAGCGACCGGCTCACATACCCCTAAGTTACCGACGCGGTTAGAACCGCTACTGATTCTCGCCGTCGTCACGCTACTCTCGAGAGTATACGGGATTACGGAGAAAGTTGCTAACCTCTAAGCCAGGGAGACCGGCCTGATTGTGACTAAGGAAGCAAGTAAACTATGAGAGCTCTAGTGGGATTTCTGATTGCGTCTATGAACCCCTATCACGACCAACTAAAATGTATTAACTGGGATCTATGTTTGGGGTGGGAGACATCCCCACAGACCCCAGTTATCAACTCCACTTATGGTATTCCTCCATGTAACCATCCCAGGACTCAATGCACGAATTCTCTCTGTCTGCCCGTCCCTTTAATCCCAATGATGTCTCCCGTCATCACGTTTTTCTCCCACTGATGTCTCCGGTCATCACGTTTTTCTCCCACTGTCTACGGTAATCACGTTTTTCTCCCACTGTCTCTGGTAATCACGTTTTTCTCCCACTGTCTCCGGTAATCACGTTGTGTTTCTCCCACTGGCTCCGGTAATCACGTTGTGTTTCTCCCACTGTCTCCGGCAATCACATTTTTCTCCCGCTGTCTCCGGCAATCACGTTTTTCTCCCACTGTCTTCGGTAATCACGTTTTTCTCCCACCGTCTCCGGTAATCACTTTTTTTTCTGCCACTGTCTCCGGTAATCACGTTTTTCTCCCACTAAAAGAAAAAGAAAAAAAAAAAAACACACTGTCTCCGGTAATCATGTTGTGTTTCTCCCACTGTCTCCGGTAATCACGTTGTATTTCTCCCACTGTCTCCGGTAATCACGTTTTTCTCCCGCTGTCTCCGGTAATCACGTTTTTCTCCCGCTGTCTCCGGTAATCACGTTTTTCTCCCACTGTCTCCGGTAATCACGTTGTGTTTCTCCCACTGTCTCCGGTAATCACGTTGTGTTTCCTTGCCTCTCTTCTCATTGCCGGCTCTGTTGTGTAGGAGTTGCGGACGCAATTTGTAATCCCGCATACGGCGTTCGAAACACAGCTGTTTGGAAGCAGACCGCCTTGCGTTGGTTTTCATACAATGATTTGAGTACATGTCGCTTAACAAAACAATGGCAACCTACTGAACTTAAACTTGCCAAGAAATCACACACAGCGAAAATATGCTGGTGATGTCCTGTAAATGATAGGTAATTAACTTCTCATAACATGACCAAAGAACACCAGTTGTTTCATTCATACATTTTCATAGAATGTTGTAGTTTGTGCAGCCTGTCCAGGCACTCATTGTTAGTAACTCTTGCAGTGTAAGGTAATCGCCACATCCGCCTCCGTATTCACAAGTAAGCTCTGCAGACTAAACTGGCAATCTGGCAACCCCTAGAATTCCCTTCAGAAACACTTGATGAGAAGCAACTTCAATTCGACATTTTTATTAGGAATATCAGTCAGTTTCCATAGAAATCAATCGGCCCTGTGATGGACATGTAGACAGTATCAAGTCTGACGCATTATCTTCCCACGACAGTTCCTGGTGTCCATTGTAGCCTTGTCCACTTAGAAACCCTGGCCAATATTATTTATAAAAATGAGGATCCTATCCCATCATCACAGAGTAGACAGGGAGTGTCTAGCCACTACACCACCCCGGCTCCCACGTGGCAAGCCATCCAGCTGATTTCCTCCATGTTTCAGTAGTTATCTTTTGTTCACCTTTGTACATGTCACTAAGTTATCAAGTTCATTTCTTATCGCAACATGAAAATTGACGACGTAAGAAAATTATACTCCTCACGACACTGCCAAAGATATTGTTGCTTTAAAAATAGGAATCTTGTTGAAATATACAAGTGCTGTTGTAACTTGGATGCTTTTTCACTTGTTTTCTTGTTGTAAAGGTAGAAGATGACTTGTAAATTTGAGCATAGGAATCGACATGGTATAGTGATGATTTAAACGTATGTTAATTTACAATGTACAATGTAAAGTGTCCATTTACACTCCTTGAGATGAATGTGGTATACGGTGCTAATCTCATATTGTGTAGACAGAATGGCACTAGATGCGTCTAATCCCACATTGTGTAGACAGATTGGTACTAGTTGGGTCTAATCCCATATTGTGTAGACAGATTGGTACTAGTTGGATCTAATCCCATATTGTGTAGCCAGATTGGTACTAGTTGGGTCTAATCCCATATTGTGTAGACAGATTGGTACTAGTTGGGTCTAATCCCATATTGTGTAGACAGATTGGTACTAGTTGGGTCTAATCCCATATTGTGTAGACATATTGGCACTAGTTGGGTCTAATCCCATATTGTGTAGACAGATTGGCACTAGTTGGGTCTAATCCCATTTTGTGTAGACAGATTGGCACTAGTTGGGTCTAATCCCATATTGTGTAGACAGATTGGCACTAGTTGGGTCTAATCCCATATTGTGTAGACAGATTGGCACTAGTTGGGTCTAATCCCATATTGTGTAGACATATTGGCACTAGATGGGTCTAATCCCATATTGTGTAGACAGATTGGCACTAGATGGGTCTATTCCCATGTTGTGTAGACATATTGGCAGTCGATGGTTCGTGTGGTAAATATTGCGCCGGCCGACTTTATTTCCCAGAATATTTCATGAAACCAATGTTAGGCTGGGTCGACCTGGGACAAAGGATCAATTTACAAAAATGCTGGCATCGATGTGGATCCGAACACACAACCCACGATCCAACAGGCAAACGTGCCAATCATGGCGATACCTCGGCTCCTTGTGGAACATACTTGGACAAGAAACCGCTCATCGCGGTGAGAAAAACTGCTTGAACTGCTGTCTTGAATCTGGAGTGTTGATTTCATGTCAGGCACGAATCACCAGTCTTGGCCATGGGAATCCCATGGGAATCCCATGGGGAAAAAGGTGGGATTTTCTGAATAGTGTAGGCATGCGATGGGACTGGATGGGACAGGCATAAATTACCATTGGATGGGACAGAAAAACATGTCCCATGGACAAGCCTGCCAGGCTTGGTCATGGGAATGTTATTCCCATGGAAAAGTCCCATGGGACGGGATGGAATGGGGAATGCATAAATTACCACGCAATGTAAATTATGTCCCATGGACAGCCCTCCGAATCACGAACAAACTTGAGTAGAATCGTAAGCTTTATTAGAACATCATCACAAGCAACAGAGTGGACTTTGCGGCTAAAGCCTTCGTCAGCACACAAATAGCATGAAACAAATATGTTTCCTTATTAGGTACTGGCCACATGTGCAGTTAATACCGCGTGTATGGTTATAACAATGTTGCCAGACCGGAAATGCATGTGAGACATGTACCACAAGCAGCCTATCATCTGGTGGCAGCAGACGTGATTTCAGGCGAGAATGCACAGAATATCACGAACGGACAGAGAAACGAATCACCCTGTACTTTAAGAAAGAAATGTATACCATACATTGAACATGGAAAATAATCGTAATCAGTCACAATATAGGACGCATTATGATAAGACATAACTTTAAAACTTTTTGTCAACGACCTAACTTAAAGAAAAGATTGCAGTTGCAAAATGGAGATAAATAGTCTAGAGATAAAAACCAGACAGTGCTTATAGAAAATAATCGTGGTCAGCCATAATATGGCGCATGTTATCATAAGAAATGAACTTGATAACTTAGTGACATGTACAAAGGTGAACAAAAGATAATTACTGAAACATGGAGGAAATCAGCTGGATGGCTTGCCACGTGGGAGCCGGGGTGGTGTAGTGTCTAGACACTCCCTGCCTCCTCTGTGATGATGGGATAGGATCCTCATTTTTATAAATAACTAGCTGACCCGGCCCGGCTTCGCCCAGACCCTGGTGGGGAGCATCTCATTTAATTCATATAAGTAGTCATATAAGTTCTCGTTCCCGTTACCGACTGACTGTCTGTCTGTCTGTCTGTCTATCTGTCTGTCTGTCTGTCTGACCCGGCCCGTCTTCGCCCAGACCCTGATGGGGAGAATCTCATTTAATTCATATAAGTAGTCATATAAGTTCTCGTTCCCGTTACCGACTATCTGTCTGTCTGTCTGTCTGTCTATCTGTCTGTCTGTCTGTCTGACCCGGCCCGTCTTCGCCCAGACCCTGATGGGGAGAATCTCATTTAATTCATATAAGTAGTCATATAAGTTCCCGTTCCGACTATCTATCTGTCTGTCTGTCTGACCCGGCCCGGCATCGCCCAACTCCTGGTGGGGAGAATCTCATTTAATTCATATAAGTAGTCATATAAGTTCCCGTTCCCGACTGTCTGTCTGTCTGTCTGTCTGTCTGTCTGTCTGTCTGTCTGTCTGTCTGTCTATCTATCTATCTATCTGTCTGTCTGTCTGTCTGACCCGGCCCAGCCCATGGTGGAGAGCATCTCATTTAAATTATATAAGTAGTCATATAAGATCCCGTTCCCGACTATCTGTCTGACTGTCTGTCTGTCTTGGGTAAATGGAGGAGGGAGGAGGAAGAGGGAGGTGGAGGAGGGAAGAGGAGGGAGGAGGAGGGAGGAGACAGGAGGAGTAGGGAGGAATAGGAGGGAGGAGGAGGGATTAGGAAGAGGAGGGAGGAGTAGTGTGGAGGAGGAGGCGAGGAGGAGGGAGGAGGAAGAGGGAGGAGGAGGGAGAAGGAGGGAGGAGGAGAACGCAGGAGGAGAAGGGAGCAGGAGGAGGAGAGGGAGGAGGAGGGAGGAGGAGGAGAGAGTAGGAGGATGGAGGAGGCGGAGGGAGAAGGAAGAGGGAGGAGGAAGAGGGAGAATGAGGAGGGAGAAGGAGGAGGGGAGGAGGAGGAATGTGAAGGGAGGAGGAGGGAGGAGGTAGAGGGAGGAGGAGGAGGGAGGCGGAGAGAGGAGGAGGAGGGAGGAAGAGGGAGGAGGAGGAATGTGAAGGGAGGAGGAGGGAGGAGGTAGATGGAGGAGGAGGGAGGAGAGGAGGTAGAGGGAGGAGGAGGAGGGAGGAGGCGGAGAGGGAGGAGGGGGCGGAGGGAGGAGGAGGAGGAGGGAGGAGGAGTGATAAGGAGGAGGGAGAAGGAGGAGGGAGGAGGAGGAGGGAGGAGGAAGAGGGAGGAGGAGGAATGTGAAGGGAGGAGGAGGGGGGAGGTAGAGGGAGGAGGAGGAGTGAGGAGGAGGAGAGGGAGGAGGAGGAAGGAGGAGGGGAGGAGGAGGAGGAGGGAGGAAGAAGGAGGAGGAGGGAGAAGGAGGGATGAGGAGGAGGAGGGAGGAGGAGGAAGAGGTAGGAGGAGGAATGTGAAGGGAGGAGGAGGAGGGAGGAGGAGGGATGAGGAGAAGGAAGAGGGAGGCGGAGGAGGAGGAGAGGGAGGAGGAGGAAGGAGGAGGAGGGAGGAGGAGGGAGGAAGAAGGAGGAGGAGGAAGAAGGAGGAGGAGGGAGAAGGAGGGATGAGGAGGAGGAGGAATGTGAAGGGAGGAGGAGGGATAGGGAGGAGGGGAAGAGGAAGAGGGTAGGAGGAAGAGTGGAGAGGAGGAGGGAGGATGTAGAGGGAGGAGGAGGGAGGAAAAGGGAGGAGGGAGGAGGAGAGTGGAGGAGGAGGGAGGAGGTAGGAGGAGGAGGAAGAGGGAGGAGGAGGGAGGAGAAGGAAGGAGGAGGAAGAAGGAGGAGGAAGAGGGAGGAGGGAGAGGGAGGAAGAGGGAGGAGGAGGAAGGAGGAAGAGGGAGGTGGAGGAGGGAGAGGGAGGAGGGAAAGAGGAAGAGGGTAGGAGGAGGAGGAGGGGAGAGGAGGAGAAGGAGGGAGGAGAAGGAGGAGGAGGGGATAGGAGGAGGGAGGAGGCAGAGGGAGAAGAAGGAAGGAGGAGGAGGAAGGAGGGAGAGGAAGGAGGGAGAATGAGGAGGGGAGGAAGGAAAGGGAGGTGGAAGAGGAGGAGGAGGGAGGAGGAAAGAGGTAGGGGGAGGAGGAGATAGAGGGACGAGGAGGAGGAAGGAAAGGGAGGAGGAAGAGGAGGAGAAGGGAGGAGGAGGGTGGAGGGAGGAGGAGGAGGTAGAGGGAGGAGGAGGGAGGAGGTAGGAGGAGGAGGAAGAGGGAGAAGGAGGAGTGAGGATGATGAGGGAGAAGGAGGCAGGAGGAGGAGGAGGGAGGCAGGAGGAGGAGGAGGGATAAGGAGGGAGAGGGAGGAGAAGGGAAGATGAGGGAGGAGGGGGAGGAGGCGGAGGGAGTAGGAGGGAGGAGGATGGAGGAGGAGGGGAGAGGAAGAGGGAGAAGAAAGAGGGAGAAGGAGGAGGGAGTCGGGAGAGGGATGAGAGGGAGGAAGAAGAGGAGGAGGGTGGAGGGAGGAGGTAGAGGGAGGAGGAGGGAGGAGAAGAGAGGAGGAGAGAATTCGCCATTCCGAATTCATACTCGTCTAGTTCTTCCCTTCTACACGACTGTAGATAACTTCCTTACACATAAAAAGATGAATTGTTATTGATATTGCCGTGGCATGGAGGAATATCAGCAGCAGAGTTGATCCAAAAAACCAAAGACTGAGATCTACGGAGAGCCATGAACGCCTACGCCAGCCGGCACGGCACTTGATGATGATGATTTCCGTGTGACGATTCTGTGTAGTCACGTCATTTTCTTCCCTTTCCCTAGCGTTTTGGTTCGGGGATTCTTTCATCATCATCATCATATATTTACGTACGTATTTTGGGAGGGGAGGAGGGAGGAGGAGGAAGAAGAAAAAAAAACTATGACAGTTGACAGCTCTGGAATGAAAGGAAGGTGTGTAGAAAATTTCATCTCAATCGGATGGGCCGTTCGCGAACAAATAAAGGACATACATATTTACATATTTACATACATACACTTTGTTTTATAGATATAGATATTGGCCAGGGTTTCTAAGTGGACAAGGCTACAATAGACACCAGGAACTGTCGTGGGAAGATAATGCGTCAGACTTGATACTGTCTACACCTCCCTCACAGGGCTGATTGGTTTATAAATGTAGGCTGCTAGAACCATTTACCCAGTGAGTTTTAAAGCGTGTAAGAAGACTCTTGGCTTTCCTTGACCACGATGGGTACTCAAGGTCAGAAGACAGACCTGATCTGAGACTGGTGACTGTTTGAGATGGATCAGCATGTTCTCGCACGTTTACCGGTACGTAACGAGATGAGAAGTTACACCTTTGTTGTCAGAGTGTGATGAGAAGTTACACTTTTGTTGTCAGACTGTGATGAGAAGTTACACTTTTGTTGTCAGACTGTGATGAGAAGTTACACTTTTGTTGTCAGACTGTGATGAGAAGTTACACCTTTGTTGTCAGACAGTGATGAGAATTTACACCTGTGTTGTCAGACTGTGATGAGAAGTTACACCTTTGTAGTCAGACTGTGATGAGAAGTTACACCTTTGTTGTCAGACTGTGATGAGAAGTTACACTTTTGTTGTCAGACTGTGATGAGAAGTTACACTTTTGTTGTCAGACTGTGATGAGAAGTTACACTTTTGTTGTCAGACTGTGATGAGAAGTTACACCTTTGTTGTCAGACTGTGATGAGAAGTTACACCTTTGTTGTCAGACAGTGATGAGAAGTTACCCTTTTGTTGTTGTCAGACTGTGATGAGAAGTTACACTTTTGTTGTCGTTTTTTCTTAAAGGTTGCTATTTAAATTTATGTAAATATACTTTTGAGTCAGGTGCTTTTGAACAATTTAAACTGCTTTTTTAACAGAAAATTGCTTGTGTTTGTAAGACTGTGATAGGGAAACTGTAAGTGTGTAGTTGATTCAGGGAGGTCGGCATGGCCTAGAGGTTTATCGAGCTCACTTAAGATTCCTGTACGCTGTTGGCAAGGTAGTGGGTTCAAATCACACACCTGTCAGTAGGACTTCAAAATTGACTTCTCCTTCAGAAAGCAACGTCAAACTAAAAGTTAGTTGTGTGTCCATTACAGTACGTGGCAATCAATCCCAGTATTTTTGTGGGTTCTTTGCGATTTACTGTGGCATTTTTATGTTAAGTAGTTTGCCATTGCTTTCTGAACAACCGACGCCCATTCGAAGAATTCAATGCCAGGCGGTTTGCTCTCACATCGTATACTGCTGATGCCGAACAGTGTGAAACTACTGAACGTAACATTGCCTGGAATATCAACCTGGAGTTGATGACAATGTCCTGCAAGGGCCATGCAGCATGGTTTATGTGATTTTCACGTTAATAGTGAAATGTTGGTGAAATTGATTTTACTTAAATTACTGCTTCACGCTTCTGCTTGTCATGTTGTTCTTGCGTAATGTTGTTGCTCAATTGACTATGTCGGAGAAGTTGTTGCTTGACAATCTATGGCAGAAGTTGCTTAATGGGGGGATTTTTTGTTTGTGAATGCTACAACTTAGTTGAGATTGCAAGTATAAATTTCTTACAACAATTTATACGGTAGTTTTCAGATTGTATTGTATTATTGTCATTATCCCTTCGTCATCATCATCATCATCATCATCATCATCATCATCATCATCATCATCATCATCATCATCATCATCATCATCATCATCATCATCATCATCATCCTCCTCCTCACCACCGTCACCATAGTTGTCGTCATTATCCTCCTCATCATCATCGTCATCATCTTAATCATCATAGTCATCATCAGGATCGTGGGCATCATTATCGTCAACATCATCATCGTCGTCATGATCATCGACATCACCATCATCATCACAATCACCATCAGCATCATCAATACCATCCTCATAATACTGACGTTTCCGTTGTTAAGTGATCAAGTCGTTCACCTCACGCTCTGAAAGCCATGGATTCGATCCCCGCACTGCATCGTTCACACCTCAAATGCAATGTTTCTGAAAACTCCCGAGAGCCATCGCCTGAGCTACAGAGTTCGTGCTGTGTGAGATGCTCCCGGCATGTGGCTTGTCGTTCTTCGGAGAGTGACCGAGCCAGATTATCATATCTGTCTCTTCATTTTGCTTCGATGATCAAGTGTCCAGAAGTGTCAACACTTGCCGACCTCGGAAACCTTGTCGAAGCTTGATAACGAAGTTCTTCAGGAGGATCGCATTGACATGACCATCCAAAGCTGTGTTGGTCAATGTCCTTGGGTCCACGTGTACCCAGGGTGGGTCTTTTGCAGGTGGAGCTGGCATAAATGCTCTACAGATCTTTCGCGTGTTTTTAACTTCCAATGTTCGTCTTTCAGGGGCATATTTCTCATTATTCGTTTTTCAGAGATGTGTATCTCCCTGTTCGCTTTTCAGAGATATGTTTCTATTTGTTCGCCTTTCAGAAATATGTTTCTCAATATTCGCCTTTCAGAGTTATATTTCTGTCTCTTCCTGTTTTGTCTGTTGTGGGCTTCGTTATGTCTCTCTCTCTCTCTTCCCCCCCCCTCTCTCTCTCTCTCTCTCTCTCTCGCTCTCTCTCTCTCTCTCTCTCTCTCTCTCTCTCTGCGTGTGTGTGTTTTTTTTTCGCCTTTTCGAGACATGTAAATCCGTTGTTATGATTCATAGGCATGCGTTCATCTCTTCCTCTTCGCTTTCGGGGGCATGTTTCTCCGTGTTCGCCGTTCAGAAATATGTTTTATCTTCTCCTGTTTTCCTGAAAGAAGATGAATACCATTACAAAAGAACAATTATCAGAAGCTCAGATGGGGTCTAGAACAAACAGAAGCTGCTCGGACACAAAATTCACGCTCGGACATCTGACATAAAAAGCAGTTTAACACGAAGGTAGCCTTTTGCAAGATGAAAAACGTACTGACCAATAAAAAGATATCAATCGAAACAAGAAAAAGAGATTTCAAGTGCTACATAGAACCTGTACGTTTGTATGGATGTGAAACTTGGACAATAAGCAGTCAAGCTGAAAAACATGTGATGGCTGTGGAAATGTGGTTTCTGAGGAAAATGCAAAGATTACCATGGACAGACAGAAAAACCAATGAACAAGTCCTTCAAGGAGCAAATGAAGATCGTAAACTGATTAGAGTCAATGGCCGTAGACAGTCAAAATTTTTTGGACATGTTATGAGAAGAAATGACTTGGAGAACTTGGTGACAACTGGCAATATCGAAGGGAATAAACCAAGGGGAAGACCGAGAAGTAAATACTTGGATGGTTTGGCCACATGGCATGGTCGAGACAGGAACACTGAGCTGATCCACGACTCTGGTGATCGAGTGAGATGGCAGAACATGACCGCCCACGCTTACCGGCATGGCACATGATGGATGGATGGAACACGAGAAGATCTGTAAAATCGCATGCATAGACAAGGAACAGTTTTTAACAGAGTTGTCAGAAATCTACTATGGCATTGCCTAAGAAAATATGAAATTATCAATCAAGAAACTAATGTTTGTAAAAGTTGATATAAGTGAAGCAAAAGTTGCATAAGAACACAGGCAGGTACATCAAAACCTTTTGAAGAAAATTCATGTGTACGACAAGGATGTGTGTTGTCCCCCTACATTTTATAATATCTATTGACACTGTAAGCCAAGAAGCGGAGAGCGAAAAAAGAAGTTCAATTTCAGAATTATAATTTGCGGACGACCAAGTGTTACTAGCAGAAGATGAAGAGAGCCGTTTGAACCTTCTGAATCAAGACAATTTCAAGTGTGTGAAATGTAACAAGGAAATAAGCATTGAAAAGACAGAGACAATGGTGATAGGCAGACAGTCGGAAACCCTGTCAATACAAATAAAGAACTCGGAAATAAAACAAAACAGCGAATAATTTAAATACATAGGATTCATGTTCACTTCAGATGGGGGAATGGATAGAGAAATTAACACACGTTGTACAAAGGCAAATCAGGTACTGGGACAACTAGCTCCACTTCTGTCGCACATAAAAAATACCTATAAGTACTAACGTAAATCTCATAAGAGCTATTTTTGGCAGACATAATGCTACTAGCGTCAAACTTGAACTTTCGCTCTAACTGTCGTCGTCTAGAGCCCATAGTACAGTGGTTCTCAACCGGTGGGGAATCCCCCCCCCCCCGGGGGGGGGGGGGATTTTAGGGTTTCCAGTGGGGAATGAAGACCATTTCAAGATCGCGTTAATACAAGAACCGATTACTTGATATTGTTTTTCCCTTCATACTTTACAGTTATGTACGTCTCATCCTTCTAAAATTCATTTTGTAAAGTAAGTAGACCCACAAATCATGTGTTATGTGGATGTCTAAACTTGTATTAGTATATGCTATTAAAAGTACCTTCCATTTTTACCTATACTGTGTAGGGGTGGGGGGATTTTTAGATCCATCCATTATGTGCCATGCCGGTAAGCGTGGGTGGTCATGTTCTGCCATCTCACTCGATCACCAGAGTCGTGGATCAGCTCAGTGTTTCTGTCTCGACCATGCCACGAGGCCAAGCCATCCAGGTATTTGCTGCTAGGTCTTCCTCTTGGACTGTTCCCTTCGATCTTACCAGTTGTCACCAAGTTCTCCAATTCATTTCTTCTCATAACATGTCCAAAAAATTTTGACTGTCTGCGTCTAATATCTCTAATCAGTTTACGATCTTCATTTGTTTCTTGAAGGACTTGTTCATTGGTCTTTCTGGCTGCCCATGGTATTCTTTGCATTTTCCTCAGAAACCACATTTCTACAGCCATCAGATGTTTTTCAGCTTGACTACTCATTGTCCAAGCTTCACATTCATATAAAAGTACAGGTTCTATGTAGCACCTTAACACTCTTTTCCTCGTTTCAATTGACACATTTTTATTGGTCAGTATGTTTTTTCATCTTGCTAAAGGCTACTTTTGCCATGGCGATTCTTGTTCTAATCTCTTCAAGGCATCTCCCATCAGATGTTATTACTGTTCCGAGATAATTGTACCTATTCACTTGTTGAAGAATATTCCCGTTTACTTGTATATTACATTGTGGTATTTCGTTCTTCCTAGTGACTACCATAATCTGTGTCTTTTTACAATTTAATTCTATCCCTCGTTGTTCACTGTGTGTAACAACCGCATCTATTAAATGTTGCATATCCTGTTCATTGTCTGCAATCAAGACTGTATCATCTGCATATCTAATGTTATTGATGCATCGTCCCCCAATGTTGATTCCTTCCATATCTTCAATATTTCTGAAAATACTTTCACTGTACAGGGAAAACAGATCTGGAGACATTACACATCCCTGTCTCACACCCCTCTTAATAGGCTGATAGTGGCCTACTTCATTATCAACTCTTATGGCAGCTTGTTTCCAATATATATTTTTTACAAGTCTAAGGTCTTTTCCATCAATTTGTAGATCTTCAAGCATCCTTATCATGTCGACATGTCTCACTTTATCGAAAGCTTTTGTGTAGTCAATAAAGCAAAGGTGTAGATCTTTGTTTACTTCTATAGATCGTTCGATTACGGTTCTCAGTAAATACACAGCATTTACTGTATCCTTTCCTTCTACAAACCCACATTGTTCTTCTCCTATTTCAGGTTGTATTTTCCTCCTAATTCTTTGCATGATAATTCTTAGCAAAATCTTCGTGATGTGACTCATTATACTAATTGTTCGATGTTGATCACATTCCAAGGCTCCTGATTTATTTGGGATTGCAATAAATACAGAGTTACATAATTCATGAGGTATATTTCCAGTATCATATATTGTATTAAGCAGACTGGTAACTTTATCTATTCCATATTCTTCTAAAGCATTAATCATTTCTGTTGTGACGCTGTCTGAACCGGGGGTCTTGCCAGATTTCATATGGTTAAGAGCATTTTGAACCTCCATCTTCAAAATTACTGGTCCTTCATTATTATTTTGAACATCATACTGTTCGTCTCTGTTGTCGTCATAAAGGTTTTTCACGTAATCTGACCATACATGTAAGATCTGATCTTTTTCTATTATGACTCTTCCATCTTTTGTCTTTGGGCAGCCTGTTGATGTACGTATTCTTTGATTAGTAAGCTCCTGGATTCTTTTTTTTTTGCATTAGTTTCGCATTTTTACTGTTGTGTTTTTCAATTTCTCCGCAATTTTTCTCAAGCCATGTTTCTTTCGCCTCCCTATATAAGGTTCTGACTTTTATGTGAATTTCTTCATATTTGGCAGGATTATTTTTGTTCTGTCTTATTGTTTCCATTAGTTGTAAAATTTCTTCAGTCATCCGTGTCTTACGGCCCACTTTCTTTAATTTTGGAATAGTTTTTTCTGCTGCATAACTGATTGAATTCTTCATCATTTCCCATTGATCATCTACATCTTGAAATAAGATCTCTAGATCAGACAATAAATCAAATTTGTTCTTTACTTCTATGTTAAAATTATCTTGTATTTCTTTGTCAGTTTTCAATTTGCACAAGTCATATTTAGGGTTTCCTGCTATATACTTGACTTTCTTTACCTTTACCCTCAATGTGCCTGTAATTAATCTGTGATCACTGTAACAGTCTGCATTTGAAACTGATTTTTAGATAGGAAATATGGAAGGGGGGAAATGACCTTCTGAAAATACGGTGAAGGGGGGCACGGGCCAAAAAAGGTTGAGAACCACTGCCATAGTACCTTGTGGTGTAGGACAAGGGGGATCACTTTAACTTTAACTAACGGGCGCAAGATCATAATAGCAGAGATGAGATGCCTTAAAACAGTGTTTCCCAACGTGGGGCCCATGCCCCACAGGGGGGCAATTTGATTGTTAAGAGGGGCAATTCGAAAATGGAAGAAATCGGCTGGATATAACAAAACGGGCAAACATGAGACTGAAGTTAACTAAATTGGAACCTGACATAAAATCTCTTTGCAGCAAGTATCAAGCGCAAGGATCTCACTAATTTTAAATAATAAATAATTACTAAAAATTAAAATAATATAGAAAAATCTTTCATTAAAATTATTTTGTAGTTGAATTTCAGTTCTCCATTATATGTTTTGAAAATTTACTTACTGTGTTTGCTCAATAATTTCCTATTGATTTCTTCCTAAAACCTATCATTCAAGTTTTTTTAGTGAACATTTCAATTTTTGAATATTAAAAATAATGTATATGTTAGGGGGGGGGGGGGGGCATAAGAATTTTAGAAAGGCTTAGGTGGGGCATAGCACAAAAAAGGTTGGGAAACACTGCTTTAGAACAACTGTAAAATCGATGGGATGAGGAAATTAGAAGGCGACTAAATCTGAAACCAGCCATGCACTTTATTCAAGAACAACATATAACAATTGAAGAAATATAATGGGTGCAGAGCAAGGGATAGACCACGTAAACGATGGAATGATGGTATCAAGAATAATCTTTAATAAATGAATACTTACAGATAGCATTATAAAGAACGCATAAAAGATATGTATATCTCTCCCTAACACTTCACTAATCTAAACGTAGGAAGATAAGAAGTCGATGAACTGTTCGTTTTTCAGAGACGAGTTTGTATCCCTTACTGTTTGTCTCTCAATGACATGTTTCTCTTTCACACCGTGTGTCTTTCCGAGAACGCTTCTAACCAAAACTGCTTACCTTGCCGAGGGTTGATCGGGTGAGAAAACCAGGACCACATCCCACATCTATCAAGTCTCTGCAGATCCTCTTCATGGCAAACATTCTAGTAATCACCTGCCAACTCTTCATGGCAACCATTCTAATAATCACCTGCCAACTCTTCATGGCAAACATTCTAGTAATCACCTGCCAACTCTTCATGGCAAACATTCTAGTAATCACCTGCCAACTCTTCATGGCAAACATTCTAGTAATCACCTGCCAACTCTTCATGGCAAACATTCTAGTAATCACCTGCCAACTCTTCGTGGCAAACATTCTAGTAATCACCTGCCAACTCTTCATGGCAAAATTCTAGTAATCACCTGCCAACTCTTCATGGCAAACATTCTAGGAATCACCTGCCAACTCTTCATGGCAAACATTCTAGTAATCACATGCCAACTCTTCATGGCAAACATTCTAGTAATCACCTGCCAACTCTTCATGGCAAAATTCTAGTAATCACCTGCCAACTCTTCATGGCAAACATTCTAGGAATCACCTGCCAACTCTTCATGGCAAACATTCTAGGAATCACCTGCCAACTCTTCATGGCAAACATTCTAGGAATCCCCTGCCAACTCTTCATGGCAAACATTCTAGTAATCACCTGCCAACTCTTCATGGCAAACATTCTAGTAATCACCTGCCAAACTCTTCATGGCAAACATTCTAGGAATCACTTGCCAACTCTTCATGGCAAACATTCTAGGAATCACCTGCCAACTCTTCATGGCAAACATTCTAGGAATCCCCTGCCAACTCTTCATGGCAAACATTCTAGTAATCACCTGCCAACTCTTCATGGCAAACATTCTACTAATCACCTGCCAACTCTTCATGGCAAACATTCTAGGAATCACCTGCCAACTCTTCATGGCAAACATTCTAGTAATCACCTGCCAACTCTTCGTGGCAAACATTCTAGGAATCACCTGCCAACTCTTCATGGCAAACATTCTAGGAATCACCTGCCCATTTTCTCATGTGAAGTTCCAGTCACGATCTTGCACACCCCTGTGGGTTCAAATCTTTGAGATTTTAGGTCCTTCTCACTTTCATACGACCTTGAACTTTAAAGCATATAACTCAAGAGTTAAAGCTCTGAACTTTAAACCAACCATACAAACCAACCAAGCAATCAGCCAGCCAAGCAAAGATCCCTTTTAAACCAGACCACTCAAATAAGCAATCAACCAAACCATTAACCATTAAATCTCTTTTGGGGAAATCAAAATTCCTAGCAAACCATTCAAACAAACAACCAAACGAACCAACCAGTTAGCCCAACCAAGCAAACAACCAAACGAACCAACCAGTTAGCCCAACCAAGCAAACAACCAAACGAACCAACCAGTTAGCCCAACCAAGCAAACAACCAAACGAACCAACAAGTTAGCCAACCGAGCAAACAACCAAGCGAACCAACCAGTTAGCCTAACCAAGCAAACAACCAAACGAACCAACCAGTTAGCCCAACCAAGCAAACAACCAAACGAACCAACCAGTTAGCCTAACCAAGCAAACAACCAAACGAACCAACAAGTTAGCCAACCAAGCAAACAACCAAGCGAACCAACCAGTTAGCCTAACCAAGCAAACAACCAAACGAACCAACCAGTTAGCCCAACGAAGCAAACAACCCAACGAACCAACCAGTTAGCCAACCAAGCAAAGACCCAAGCGAACCAACCAGTTAGCCCAACCAAGCAAACAACCCAACGAATCAACCAGTTAGCCCAACCAAGTAAACAACCAAACGAACCAACCAGTTAGCCCAACCAAGCAAACAACCAAACGAACCAATCAGTTAGCCCAACCAAGCAAAGAACCAAACGAACCAACCAGTTAGCCCAACCAAGCAAACAACCCAACGAACCAACCAGTTAGCCAATCAATCAAACAACCAAGCGAACCAACCAGTTAACCCAACCAAGCAAACAACCCAACGAATCAACCAGTTAGCCCAACCAAGCAAACAACCCAACGAATCAACCAGTTAGCCCAACCAAGTAAACAACCAAACGAACCAACCAGTTAGCCCAACCAAGCAAACAACCAAACGAACCAACCAGTTAGCCCAACCAAGCAAACAATTCAACGAACCAACCAGTTAGCCAATCAATCAAACAACCAAGCGAACCAACCAGTTAACCCAACCAAGCAAACAACCCAACGAATCAACCAGTTATCCCAACCAAGTAAACAACCAAACGAACCAACCAGTTAGCCCAACCAAGCAAACAACCAAACGAACCAATCAGTTAGCCCAACCAAGCAAACAACCCAACGAATTAACCAGTTAGCCCAACCAAGCAAACAACCATGGGCCTCTTTTGGGGAAATCAACTCCACGTGAGAACAGTGAGTAGAAATTCTTTGAGATGGCTGGTGCATCGGAGGACTGAGTATGCAGGTCGATGGCCAATGTGCAGTGACGTCGTTTGACATAACATAACATAACGTAACATAACGCAACATAGCATAACCAGACAAACCAACAAACAAACAGCAAAGCCAACCAATCTGACAACTTAACCACGAAACAAAAATACAACAACAACATTAACAACCAAACCAAAATCCAACCAAGCAACCAACCCAACCAAGAAATCAACCCAACAAAGCATTATACATCATCAGTTGACTGTACTACCTGCTTTCTGTTGGCGCCGAATGTTGGGCGGCACTCACCAAACCCGACACCCCACATTGTGCCCACGGCTTCAGAAGAAGGAACGCAATTGGGAGAGTACAAGCCTTAGCCTACTGCGAAGAAATGTAGCCTAAAGACTAAGTGTCAAAGCAGGGCAGACCAGGCCCTAAGCCTTGGTCGGCAACTGGTCTAGGATTGAAGCCCCTACAAGCTGACTGTTAGAACATTGCTTTGTTGATCCGGCAGCTTCTGCGGCGTGTCTTGTTCCAGATATATTGGTCTTACCTTTGCTCTGGGGTAAACTAGGCAGACAGAGAGAGGGTTCATACTGAATGGGCAACACATGGTCACTATAGTTCAGCCTACTTTTTGTGCTATTTAGAGGTCACATTCGCTACCGCCATACTTGTAGTTATTATACCGCTTATGAAGCATAATGTAACAAGCTATCGTCTGTCAAGACAGCAAAGTGCCAGTATCACCATCATCACGTGCCCTTCCAGCCGGTATAAACATTCATATACCTCCACAGATCTCGGTCTATGGTGTTCTGTACAAACTAAGATGTTAGTTAGTTAGTTAGTTATCAGTTGGGGTATCTTCGTTGCACTCCGGACATGTCCATAGGTGCTCAGATCCTCCCCCCAGCATATGCATCAGCGTCCGGTGGCTAATAGTGCCAGTTCTGTGTTGGTTGACGAGGCGCTTTGTTTTCCCGATGTACCTCTCGCGTCTGGCTGTGCCGATTCTTACTCCCAGGTCTTTCATCCTGGAAAGCGATGTGGAATCACTGGCGTCAAAATCCTCTGTTCTCGCCATATCTTTAAGGGCGTTAATAACATCGGCACGATCCATGGGCTGGCCATCTACAGGGGGTGCAGAGCCAGCCAATTTATCAGCTCGTTCATTTCCCTCGACTCCCGCATGTCCCGGGACGAAGATGAAGGTGACTTTGCGGACAACGGACTTCCGCTGCGACTCAGTCCACTGTCTACGTACAGATCCAGCTTCGACCTTCTGAATCATGCTCATTGAATCACTTAGTACACACACGTTGGTATAATGCTGTGATTCCAGCCATATGAAAGCCTGTGTAACTGCCATCACCTCCATCGTCATGCTGCTCGTGGTCATAGAGTGGGCACCACTGGATTCTTGAACGGTTCGGCCCGCTGAACGGGCTGTAAATGCCCACGCACTTCTCTGCTGCTTTACAACAGATCCATTTGTATAGATGAGCACTTCGGGGCTATCTGAGTGATCATAGATGAGCGCGTTAACCTCTGCATTGACAGCGGCAGGGTTCTGCTCTCTGCACCGTCTGTCGAGTGTGATAATGCAGGAGAAGGTACACTTAAAAGCTGGAGGCACCGGCATCCATTCCTTGCCGGGGTTGATACTGGTAAGACTGCAGACCTGTCCGACGACATTTTCCGCTCGACCCATCCATGATTTGCCCCTCTTTAGCCTGTCACCCTTTTCTCTGAATACAGCGTCATGCAGAGGGTGCTGCTCATCTGCACTTATTTTTAAGTATGCACGAGCTCTCCAGATCTTGATACTGTGTTCCATTGTCGGGAAGTCAAGGAGGTATCTCATTGCTACACAGCTGGTGTCTCTCGTGCAGCCCAAAATGATGCGCATGGCTTCGTTTTGTACCTTTTCAAGTCTTCCAATCTGTGTAGGGCTGACAGTGAGGATGGCCAGGGCATACTTGATGCGTGAAAGCACAAGTCCTTGGAACAGAAGTATTAGCAGTCTTTGCTCGATATTGGCAGTCGCCATGACTCTCATTGCTGCCAAACCTTTTCGAGCCTTCGTTATGACATAATCGACATGATCTCTGAAGGACAGGCTACGATCAAGCCTCACGCCAAGATATGTCATTGACTGGGTTCTACTCAGAATGCTCCCATCCATTCTCACTGCCGGCAGGTCTGTTTTCACAATATGGTTGTTTAGTGAGAACCATGTAACCGTTGCCTTTGCAGGGTTGACAAGGGCATCGGCATCAGCACACCATGAGGAAATTCGATCTAGTTCGCCCTGCATATAGTTGGCAACCGCCTATCTATCTCGACCCTGTCGATACACGAGGATGTCGTCAACGAATGATAGAGTCCTACCCCTCCCATCCAACTGTTGTTCAGTGATCGGCACCGTATACACGTTGAATAGTACTGGTGACAGTGGTGAACCCTGCGGCAATCCTGGACATATCGTTATCGGCTCAGAAGACCAACTCCCGCATCTTAGCACCACCTTCCTTTGGAGTAGAACTGCAGCTATCCATCGTACACGGTGAGGGTGCACTTTCAGTCTGAGGAGGGTTTGCATCAAGTGCTCGAAAGATACTCTGTTATATGCGTCCTCTAAGTCTATGGCGGCCGCACATGTCTCTTCTCTGACCTGAAATCCTTCGTAACTAAGATGATATTCCTCCATGCAACCGACTCAGTGCATCCAGCATCATTTCTCTAGGTCTGCCTCTGGCTTTCTTTCCTTTGAACTTTACAGTTGTCACGATGTTCCCCAACACCTCTCGCCTCATCACATTACCAAAGAAATATGTTTATTTCATATTGTTGTATATAATGTTCTAGTGTCATTAGGCCGTTCTCCCTGGCCTAAAGGCTTGCGAACGCGATTCGTGAGCCGCTTACCACACAGCGGCGACCGATTTGGCAGCAGGCCGTGTCGTGCTTGGGTTTTAACGTCCTGGTATGGGAGCCGGTCGTTCAGAAAGCAATGGCAAATTACTGAACGTAAAACTTGCCAAGACATCACCAACAGCAGTAAAATGATGGTGTCGACAGCGATGTCCTGTAAATAGGATATGCAAACAAAAGTGCTATTAGCCTCTTTCATACTTTTATTAATAGTTACTCTGGCAGTCCAAGCAATTTTCAACACTAGTCTCAGGAACCACGTCTCTTTTGCTACCAAGTTCCTCATAATTTGTTCATTTACATTCCAGGGTCCACTGCCATACAGCGAAACAGGTTATATATATCATTTCAGCACTTTCTTTATTACATTCAATGCTAGTTAATTATTGCGTAAGATACTTTTCATTTTCTAAGATGCAGCTTTTGGCTGCCCCATTCTGCTCTGAATCTTTTCAGTGCATCGTCCACTTTATACTATACTTGACACTAGGTATATTGCGGGCTTGTCGGCGAAGGTGTTATGGACGCGGTTCGTGCTCCCGCAAACCCGCGTTCGAAATACAGCTGCGCGCTATTTGGCAGCAGACCGTCTTTGCGTTGATTATTTTAAACGAATTGTATGGGTGGTCGGTCTTTTAGAAAGCAAAGGCAAACTACTGAACGTAAACTTGCCAAGAGATCACAACAGAAAAAATCATGTTGGTGTTGACTGCAACATCCTGTAAAGGATATGCAACTAATTTTTAACTAGCTATTTAAGTTTGTCAACTTGGTTAAGCATTTTCTGTTATACTGTTATCTCCCATTTTAGCGTCATTTATTTCTTTAATATAAACATTATTTTTCTTTTCTTGATATTCAAGGAGAGTTCCCTTGGTGCACTCTCTGTCACTACAATGTCCAACAATTGTTGTAGATCTTTAACATTTTCCGCCATCAATACTGTCACCCGCATAGCTTGGATTGTTTATATTATAACCTCCGATTAGTATTCCTGTCTTCTCTTTGCTCTCTATCATTATTGCTTCGCTATAGCGGGAGAAGAGATCCTGTGACAAAACACAGATCTGTCGTACTTTAGCTTTAATTGCTCAAAATTGCTATCTTCTTTATTTTCCATGTTAATTGCTGGTACATGTTTCCGGAAAGCATTCTTTTTGTTTTTTAAACTTCTGAAACCTTTTCCATCAATGTTGATGTAAGTGATTAAGTAGCATACATTTTATTTTAAAGTGCATGGAAGACTATGGCAACGGAAGATCTCATTTGCCGAAAATGTCAGACGTGGTGAGAGGGGGGCCTCTACCGCCTAGTTATGTACTGTCTCTGGCGAGAAACCCCAGTTTGTCAGAAATTGATTCGGGACAAAATCTACATGGCTGAAATAAAGATTACGCATTTGGATACTCAAGAGTACAGCTGTGAATGGCTCGCCAATATTTATATTTAGCTGGTCTTTATATCCCCAAGGTGTGGGAAAGGGAAAGGTAGATGCCTAGGTTTATATCGACAAATGGACTACTAGGCAGAGCAGGTTAATCCTCTCTGACATAACTCCCCTCCCTGCTATGTAATTAATCCCCCTCCAATGTACACACACACACACACACACACACACACACACACGCACGCATACACACACACACGTATGCACAACTGGAAAATAGCAGATAACTATGAGTTTAAAACAAACTACAATGAATTTATTTTCTATCAATATGAACACATAAACTGATTAATTGCATGGTGATGATGATAATGAATAAATGAAATATATATCACCAATGTAATTAAATACGTTGTGGTCTGTATGACTTCAGGATTCAAGGTGAGATGATGCCTCAATTCCAGTAGGGTTCTGCTTAGGCCCAGTAAACACCTATAAACCAGTAGGATAATCTCGCCAGTTTTCTGGACTACTTTTCAGTCCTGACGCTACCTGGTCTTCCCTTGTGTTCGGGATCTATAACCTGGCGCTCTTGTTGAGAGCTTGGAAGACATAATCAAGAATGTGTGTACACTAGCTCTACATCAGTACAATCCTAGGTAATACATACAATCTATACACTGTGAGCTGTGGGTTTCATGTGAAGTGCTTTTGAATCGGCCCAAGTTTTTATTATTGGAACGTGACTGCATGTTGATGTTCGGAGCAATGGCAGGTGGCTATGTCCCAGAGTTGACCGGTTTTTGCCTTATGCAGAAATGCGTGGCTGCTGGGCTTCTGGTTGACTGCCACTGCCATCAGCGATGAACTGTATTTTCGTGGACTGTGTGGGTGAACATCTAGGAAACATCCAGATGGGAAAATGACTGCTGATTCCATCAGAAATGAATTGGGTGTTTCGTGGGGAACTGGTGTGTTGACATTCTGGCGGCGGCATTATGCACAGTGTATCTGTGCGGGCTGTTGTTTGTTGAGACTCCTGTCTTTTCCACTTTTCACATTGGGCAGTGAGGAGCGTTTTGTGTGATATTCACTGGCACAGGAACGGAGCATAATGGGGACGACCCGTTGCTGTGAAGTTGGAACTGCGACTAACTAACTAACTAACTAACATACAATCTATCACCCCCATACAAACAAACATTGAAACGCCTGGCAGTGTTTCACTTCCAGGTTTACTGCGTTCACTCTTCTCTTTCTCCCTCTATATCTCTCTTTTACTGTCTAGTCGGGGAGGACATTGCCATTTTCTAACACGCCTGTAGTTATAACTCGTGCCATCCATTGTAACGTCTCGTCATGAAGAATGAAATATCCTAAGTCTGTGTCACTAATTCAAACACTCGGTTCCTTACAGCCGCGCTGTTCAAAAGTTATATTAGTAGATCAAATGGTCGGTAGTGGTATCTTAAGAGTATCTGATTGCCGAGCTTAAGTGCCGGTGATCAGTCTCTGTCCTAGGCCTCATTGAGTTACCATGAACGCTCGTTCACCACAAACTGAAGGGGCTAAGCGCACAATATACCCGTTACAGATTGTAGGTAATGTATGCACCACTACACCTCTGCTTCGAACCCAATCCATAGACAATATGTCTAAGTTCGCTGGTCTTAAGAAAACCTAGCACAACTCCCTAGTCATCCTAGTGAGTTACAATATGACAATTTGCATCTCAAACATCAAGTAAACACTAGAAATAATAACATAAAAGTATGCATAGTAACAATTCAAAATAGGCATTCCTAAAATCAAAGGTAATAAGATAGTCATACATCGAAGTGAGACACTATAAACTGGTCTCATAAGAGTAACCACGTGGGACAGCCGCATTGCTATTCTGCCTGATTCTGTCACTACTTAGCCACTGCCGTGGTAAGAACTAAAATAAATAAAGTCATTTGACTATATTATGTACAACAAAATGCACTCATAAAAGGAGACCAGGCTAGTTCTCATAAGAGTTACAAGCCTCTGACAAGACAAATGAAATTCAACTCCAGAACATAGCAACAATCTGCATAACATAGGTTTCCTACTTGTGTGAGCAGATTAACAAATTGATAGCAAAATGCTATACACAGAAAAAATGAGGAATAATAGTACTCATTGAAATATCCCACAACCGATCAACAAATGAAGGCCCCGAATTTACAGGCTTCAATAGGGACTAGAAACTACCATTCCTAGACACTTCTATCAACATAAGAGTCAGACCAATCTATAAAGAAAAATATACATTTAGATCGTACATACCTGTTCCTATTATATGACGTATCTGATGTGAACATATCTAGTGAAGAGTATTTATGCAAATTACAACCATTGTTCATATCTCTTTGCTCCTTTGCGCCTGTGCCTACCTTCCTCCGCGTTTATTTCAATTCACACATTTCTTCCATTCCCGCGGGTCCGTTTCACATTCATTTCAGTCTGCATAGTCGTCTCGTCTCGATAGTTTCATTATCAGTTTCACACCTTTCACACCTTTTGCTCCGCTGGACAGGAATGTTATCAGCGAGAAGGCTCATGTCCGTCTAACAAAATGTTGACACGCGGATTCTTATCAAGTAGGGATTTCCAAGTGCGTCACTCACCTCGGGTGAGCGACGTCAAACGTGTTAGATGTGCAACTGTAAAATCCTAGCTTGTGATCTCTTGTGACCAACACCGGCATCAAATTGAAGATTGTTTCCAAGAAGAAAACAGACCTTGGTCGTTTTGATTACTTGCCGTCTTCGTGTGCAATCTGACGTCATTGCTAGGTAGAGGGTGGTCTTTTAAAATGGCGCGTAACATTGCGTCGGCTTCTTAAATGTAAAGAATACAGTTTATTCTTCCATAATTCCTCCTTTATTTGTCCATCCAATATTGTAGACCCAGGTCCATCAGATGTGTAGACCGAGAAAGTATTCGGGGATAGTAACGCGGCTTTCTGTGACACAAACCGGCTCTTAAGCAATAAATAAATGTAGGGTCATAGGGTCGAGCATGTTACGCATGTGCAATAGCAATTACAAATTGCTGACCCACTGTAGACTTGCACCGTGGAAGAACAAAGGGTAGTTACATTTGTTATCAGAGGGTATGTAACTTTGTGAAATCTACAGAAGAATGACAGTGCAGTATGGAGACATCTGTTTGAGTCAGGAAAGAGTGCAATAATGCGTGGAAATATAAGGGTGGTTCATTTGAAATCCGTTCCAATGGCTTTATTACAAAACCATGAAAGAAACATTAACAGATGTGGTAGAATTAAACAAAGTGTCAGCGTGTTGGGGAATAGAGACAGGGCATATAGAGGAAAAGGGACATAAGAGAGACAGGACATGAACAGGGATGCAGTGATGTCATTGACAGGACATCTACAGGATTACAGAGATTTGATAGACAGGACATAGGTAAGGGCGCAGAGATGTCATAGACAGGACATCTACAGGACATTAGAGATATCAGAGACAGGACATAGGCAGGGACACAGAGATGTCAGAGACAGGACATAGACAGGACAAGACCCAGTTATAAAAGGGGACACAAGTCTACGGGACTCTGTCCTGGATTGACCAAACAGCGTTGCACTAAGGGACCCGACACAGTACGGGCGGACAGCAGTACGACGTGACTGTTAAGTCAGCACGGCTGTCCCGTGATACACGGGGTTTCGGGACCACGAGACCAACCGACCAGCGTGAGGAAACTCAGACTGGGACTCGACGTTTTAGGGGAAGGACGGATGAGTTTCTGGGGCGAGTGTATATATTTTGCGAGAGTGCTAGCTGGCGTTGCCATGTTGAATATAGCGAGTATTTGAGTGCAGGGTTTTGTGTGATTGCCTGAGTGGTATTATTGTTTGTTAGCCAGCGCTGATGTATATATTGATGTTATATTGAATTAACCGTCCTATGTGCGTGCCTTAACGATAATCAGATTCTCCTAAATAAGTACTTGATACCACATGCTAATAGTTCTTGAGTGCATGTGAAGGATCTAAGAATACCTGTGTCCGTGTGAGACGTTGACACAAAGCATTCATTTTGAATTAATTATGCATCATGGGTTGGTCAGAAGAAGTCGCCGTAGGCATTCAGGCAAGCATCGCATTGCTTAGGTAGGCGGCGAATGCCGTCCATAAAAAAAATGCTCTCAGCATATCCTTAGCAGCAGAAACCTGTAACTTGAATATTTTTGGCTTTTGGTGATCCAGCATGCTTCCATTGCATGCTCTCTCTTTTGCTGCTCGGCTCAAAGTGGTGACACCATGATTCATCGCCTGCCACTATGCGGAATAGAAATGCATCAGCCTCCACTCGATAACGCAGCAAATGGTTCAAACACCATCCAATGCGTTCCTCTTTTTGGTGGTCGGTCAACATCCATGGTACCCATTGTGAACACACCTTCCGATATTGCAGTTTCTTACGAACGACCTTTTGAATGGTCCCAATTGACACATCAAAATCTTTCGCTAGCGAATGTATGTTTCGACAACGGTTCATCTGTACTACTGCATCAGTTTTGGCGATGGTTTTTTTCCCCTTGCAAAAATATGCGCTTGACCCGGCAGTCGAAGTTCTGTCGTGAACTGACGTCCTTTCCGAAACATTCGTGCCCAGTCTGTCACTGTTGTCTTCGATACACATTTGTTACCGTACGCTGCCTGCATTCTTCGATGAATGTCCACTGGTCGACATCCTTCAAATGAAAGAAACTGAATCACCGCTCTTTGAGCTTCTTTGGACGGATTTTGGATCAACCCGGCCATTTTCTCAACGGTCAGAAACAGAACCTATGCATCATGGGACGATAAGCACGAGCTCTTTTATTCCTTGGTTAGTACTTATCACGTGACTATGACATGATAATGTTCAAAGTACGCAATTACGCGCGGTGCTGTACGATCGGATTTCAAATGAACGCTCCTAATATTTAAAAATGGAAGAACAAACCTCATAGACGAACGGCTGTGAAAGTCATGATGACAATATTTTTTTTTTATATATCAAAGGCCCTATATTGTAATATTATCAGGAAATTGGTGAAACTACGACTAATGCTCGATGCAGTGATATTTTAGTGAAAAATATTTTCCCTGCTATACGATCAAAACGCAGAGGACTTCTCTTAAAAGGAGCTTTGTTTCTGCTTGACAACGCCCGCCCTCACACGGCTGCGCATAAGTAGATAAACTACGTGCTCTGAAAGGAGAAGAGAAGCAGGGGCAGACCAAGAGAGAAGATGTTGGACAGTTTGACATCATCACATGGAGAAATATCAGTATCAGAAATAACTGTATCACACGGAAGAAGGCGAAGGAGGAGGATGAGATGAAAGCGGAGGAGAACACGAGGAACAGGAAGAGGGACAGCAGCAACAGCATATGCAGCAGTAACAGCAGCAGAAAATGTATATAACAAATTACCCAGAGATACTTTAACACCTTCAACTGTATATCTGATAAAATGGCCACTTACTTTCTCGCATTTATAACAATACAAAATCCAACTTAACGAACACTACAATAATGTGTTTGACAACGTCCTGCACTAAGTAGCTATTTCCTGAGGCGGAAAATTGTATGTGCATATCCCCAGTACTGATAATTGCCTCTCATGATGATGTGTGAGTGTGACCACACTGACAACTTTTGGTGGCATGTTCTCCTGTCCGCTCATCATTTGTTGGTTCTGTAGCAAAGAGAAAACATTGTGTCAAGTGTTGATGCCACATTTGGTAAGTGTTTGTGTTGTTATGAATAAGCGACTATGGAAGTATGTAACTCTTAGTAACAAGTAAGTTAAAGTTGTTTGCGTACCCTTGATAGAACGTCGTTATCAACGCCAGCCTGTATGACTGTTTGTGATTTACCAGGCAATTTGAACGTTCAGTAGCTTGTCATTGCTGTCTGAAAGATTGACGCGCGTACTATCGTAATCAAAACGAGGCGGCCTGATTCCAAATTCTCTGCTGCAGATTTTGAACCCTGGACTGAGTATGTTTGGTCGAACCCTGGACTGAGTATGTCGGGTCGAACCCTGGACTGAGTATGTCGGGTCGAACCCTGGACTGAGTATGTCGGGTCGAACTCTGGACTGAGAATGTCGGGTCGAACCCTGGACTGAGTATGTCGGAGAATTGTGAAACACGTTCTCGGCTCCTAAGTCACAGCGCCACCAACAAATACGTAAAGGGTAGTGTCACGAGACTTGACTTGTAGTGGGTGTAAGGTGCTAGCCTACCTAGTATATGCACCAACCGACACTCGGTTTCTCCCGTGCGCAGTATCAGACCGACTACCTTTATTCCCGGGAATGTCCTGATATAAATTTAGTCTAAGTCGACATGTGAGCTCAGATTTATTTTTAAAACAATCAGCTTTGACAAATATTCGAACACATATCCACCACACCGATATGCAAATGAGCTATAGAATGCGCTACCTCAGCTTCCAATTAACCCTTAATATTTATTATACTGCAAAATAAAACTAAGAGACACAACGTCGGCACTATAATGTCACACTGTTTAAGAGTTAAGTACTTTGATTTCTACTCTTCAACTATAATGTCACACTGTTTAAGAGTTAAGCACTTTGTGTGATTTCTACTCTTCAGCTAACACTTGTTAAAGTTAGTTGCGTATCCTTTACAGGACGTAGCAGTGAGCCCAATCATGTTTTTGGCTGTTTGTTATTCATGGACAAGTTTACGCTCAGTAGTTTGTAATTGCTATCTGCCCGGCACTCATACCATTGGATAGAAACCAACGCAAGGAGGTCTGCTGCCAAATCGCCCGCAGCTGTTTTGAATGCGAGATGCGGGATTACGAATTACGTCGGTAACCCAATCGCCACAGAGTGGGCTAACACTGTTATTTAAAACATAATTCAACGACGTATATTCTTTTCTTGTCCTTCTTATGTCAAGTTTCGCGGCTGTATAGCACTACGGGCCAAAAATGCGTAGTAATGATTCTACCCCCATATTATTTACCACCAGAAATAACTGTTCACCTTCAGCTGGTATATATAGCAAGCAGGTAAGTAAGTGCCGTCTCCATGGCGAAGGTGTTACGGACGTGGTTCGTGATCCCGCATACCCGTCTTCGAAACCCAGCTGCGCACGACTTAGCAGCAGACCGAGTTGCGTTGGTTTTTACGAATTGGTATGGGTGCCGGTCGTTCAGAAAACAATGGCAAACTACTGAACGTAAACTTGCCAAGAGATCACAACAGCAAACAACGCTGATGTTGACTGCGATACTAATCGTTCCCATCGCTGTCTGATTGAAAGTTCTCCTGGTCTTCCCTCTCAGTTTTGAGATTCTACCAGAACCCCTGCAAATCCCCCGCAATCTTATCCTTTCCATATACGGGGTTTCAGTCTGTTCCCCCACTTTCTCAACTTGGTCCCACAGACGCACGATTACCTCCCCCTTGTCTCTAAGTAATCTACCAGCAAGAGGTGCATTCCCTGCCAGCCTTTCAGCCTGTTCATCCCCCCACCCCCGCACTCCCGCATGGCCAGGGCAACAAGAAAATTCTACTTCGAGAGACCCTGGTTCGAATCCTCGGTAAGGTGTAGGGTTTTTGTTCTAAAATCCATACAATTCTCACAACCTCTGAAGCGAGGTGAGCCATTTCACACGAATCATTCCTTTCTCCACATTACTAAGCATACACATTGAGTCCGTGATAAAGACAATGTGTGGTGCAATTGTCTCCTCTAAGCAACGGGATGCCACTGAGACTGCTTCCACCTCCATTCTCATTCTGGAGGTAAATATATTGTATAGAGAAGTCTGAACTCGGTGGGTGATATGGTCAGTATCACAAGGTCACCTTTGCTTCCCAAAATATTTCTTGATACCATTGCTGACTGAGTCGACCTGGGTGCCCATGTCAACTTAACAAATCCCGATGTGGGACGAACCCATGGTCTCACAATAAACGGGCGAAATGTTAAAACAGGGATTAGCCTGAAGTACCTGGGACCCACCCTCAACAGAAACCTGTCTACAGGTATCACGTTGAAGGAGTTGCTATAAGATGTAAGAAGAGACTTCGTGCACTGAAGGTTATGGCAGGAGTGTACACAGCAGGAGAGAATGCCTACAAGCAGCATAAGTCTTCTGTGTATTTACAGTGACTATTTTTATAGACAACTAGCTGACCCGGCCCGGCTTCGCCCAGACCCTGGTGGGGAGCATCTCATTTAATTCATATAAGTAGTCATATAAGTTCCCGTTCCCGTTACCGACTGTCTGTCTGTCTGTCTGTCTGTCTGTCTGTCTGTCTGTCTGTCTGACCCGGCCCGGCATCGCCCAGTACTTGGTGGGAAGCATCTCATTTAATTCATATAAGTAGTCATATAAGTTCCCGTTCCCGTTACCGACTATCTGTCTGTCTGTCTGTCTGTCTGTCTGTCTGTCTGTCTGTCTGTCTGTCTGTCTGTCTGTCTGTCTGTCTGTCTGACCCGGCCCCGCATCGCCCAGCTCCTGGTGTGGAGCATCTCATTTAATTCATATAAGTAGTCATATAAGCTCACGTTCCCGTTCCCGACTATCTATCTGTCTGTCTGTCTGTCTATCTGTCTGTCTATCTGTCTGATCCGGCCCGGCTTTGCCCAGCCCCTGATGGGGAGCATCTCATTTAATGCATATGAGTAGTCATATAAGTTCCCGTTCCCGACTGTCTGTCTGTCTGTCTGTCTGTCTGTCTGTCTGTCTGTCTGTCTGTCTGTCTGTCTGTCTGTCTGTCTGTCTGTCTAATCATTTATTGGTTGCAGTTAGAACAACCTTAGATAAACGAAGACCAACTTACAAAAAGCATTAGAAAGAGCACTTGAAAGATCTTTACATCTTCCCCAACAATTAACTTGGGTAAATGGAGCAGCGGCAGCAGCAGCAGAAGAAGAAGAAAAAGGAGGAGTAAGAGCTGGGAGGAGGAAGAGGGAGGAGGAGGGAGGAGGAGGAGAAAGAGAGAAGAGGAGGATGGAGGAGGGAGAGGGAGGAGGGGGAGGAGAAGAGGAAGAGGGTAGGAGGTGGAGGAGGGGAGAGGAGGAGGAGGAGGAATATAACGCATATGCCTGTAGATTTAATAATGGCTGAAGTTGTTCCATGTCTTCTTAGAGTTGGCGACAGTGTAAAGAAATATAAAATCTTCAAACTTGATAGAGATAAGGTAACTATTATTTATTCATTCTTTAAGCAAAAAAAGATGAGTTACAATGTTATGCATTATGCATTATTTTTATGAAAACTTTGAAAATGCCTTACAGATTGTATCATTATTTATTATAACTCATATGCCGGTACATAACTATGGACAAAGAGTTTATAAATCTTTGAAAACGATGCCACAACATGACTATAAGTTATACAGAAAAGTTATGCCCCTTGAAATAACTTTTACAGAGTTAAGTCCCCTGAGATATATGAAATTATAATGAAAAATGAAATAATATTGGGTAAGCAGCCGATTTCACACTAAAAAAATATGACAGTGGGCTGCGCTGGAATGAAAGGAAGACGTGTAGAAAATTTCATCTCAATCGGATGGGCCGTTCGCGAGCGCATAAAGGACATAGGGACATACAGACAGACAGACAGACGGACGGAGATCGCCTTTTATATATAAGATTACCGTGTGTTCTTATATCTTACATAATTTTGTTACACTTCATAGATTTTGCTTTCGTTAACTACTTTCTCCGTAATCCCGTATATCCACGTGAGGAACAAAGCTGCGCGAGATTCGGCAGCGGATCGCGTCGCGTTGGTTACTTCCCGGGTATATGAACCGGTCGCTCAGAAAGCGATGGCAAACTACTGAGCGTTATCTTGCCAAGAACATCAACAACGGCTGAAAAATGCTGGTGTTGAATGCACTGTCCTGTAAGGGATATGCAACTTTAAAAACATTTTGTTCGACATACATTTTTATTATATTTCCAATCAATAGTTAATTCTTAATCTCAGATATTTGTTTGAACATTTATTTTTGTAAGATAATTACTTATTCTAGAGAATTAATCCTTATTCCTTTCCGCACACATTACTGCCTAACATATTTCGCTGCATCTCATCAGATACTTACTCTGGAGGTATATATTATTTTAAGTGAATAGATGAATCATGTATTGACTGTTGTGTTTTCAGCCACAATAATGTTAATCTATTAAATTCGTAGGATAGAGAACTCTGCAGTATGCACTTGACGAGATACAGAGAAATATGCCAGGCCTTGAACTGTAAATATAAAAAGATCTTTCACTGCACATATATATGTATGCTTGAAGAGAGCGGTACAAGACATACATTTATGTGTATGAAGAGAACGGTACTGTGCGAAAATGTGTATATTTCTGTTTGAAGGATTTATCTAGTTAATTGACGTAAGTTGTGTGATTTCTGCAGTATGTACCTGACGAGATGCAGCGAAATATGCCAGGCAATAAATCGTGCAATCTATTGTTTGTGTCTTCGTTATTCAAGTTCTCTGTTAGTTTATAGTGAGAAGTCTTAGTCTGGTTGCTACTAACATATATTTTGTTGTAGAAATGTTAATTTTCATGTGGTTTGCATAACTCCAGTTAACTACACTATTTAATTCCTGTTGCAAGGACGATTCTAGCACATTACAATTAATATCGTTTGTATATACTGTGCAGTCGTCTGCAGATAGATCGCAGGGCTACGAAAGATATAAGGGAAGATCATTTATATGAATGTCAAATAACAGAGGGCCAAGTATAGACCCCTGTGATACTCCAATATTAATGGTAATGGTTTGAGATAACGATTTATTGTGTGATACTACTTGTTTTCTGTCTAATAAAAAGGATTTTTCAATGTCACTATATTAAGGCTTACTTTCATCGTTTCTAGTTTTTTAATTAAAATAGTATGATCTGTCATATCGAATGCTTTGCTAAAGTCTATAAACACCGCTCCACATAGAGTAAGACAAGATCCCAGACACTGAAGTCCTAGAAAGAGCGTCCATGCTCAGTATCCACACTCTACTAATGAAGAATCAGATTTGCTGGGCTGGTCACTTGACTCGCATGCCAGATCACAGGCTCTCTAAACGAATTCTTTTATGGTAAACGCTCCCAAGGAGGCCAGAAGAAACGCTTTAAAGACACTATGAAGATCTTCCTAAAAGCTTGTGGAATTCTTCTCGGCACTTGGGAGACTGCTGCCAATGACCGAAATTCGTGGCGTACATCATTACGAAAGAGTGTAGTTACTTGTGAAGTAAACAGGACTACAAGAGCTGTGAAAACAAGGCTGGACAAAAAAACCGCAGTAGGAGATCCTCCTCCTGGAACGTCAAACTTTCTTTGCCCACATTGTCAAAGAATATTTCGAGCCAAAATAGGCCTTTCCAGCCTCCAGCTATATTAGAAGTCACGGCTCTAAACTTTCAACCCAACTGGATTAAATGAATGGTCATCATCATTCTTGATGGACAGACACCATGGCCAAAATTAAATGGCTTAAATATATCATGATGCTGCTGCTGCTGCTGCTGCTGCTGCTGCTGCTGATGATGATGATGATGATGATGATGATGATGATGATGATGATGATGATGATGATGATGATGATGATGATGATGATGATGATGATGGTGATGATGATAATGATGGTGGTGATGATGATGATACTTCAGTATTGCTACTTTTTCTCAGATAACCAACCTGTCATTTACCCCACAAGACATTCTAATCTAATCAGCAAATGATGAAGAGATGGCTGTTGGCGTTGTCCTCACTCTGTGTATGTTCTTTGCCTGGCTTCCACTCGCAACTATTGGATATTCCCCCCGACATTAAGATGATAGTTAGACACGAGAAAAGCCAAGAATACAAAACTATCGATTTCTTCAGCCATCTTGTCAAGGGGTAAGTATACGCTGTTTTTATCCTTCGAAGATTAAAATGGATAAGATGAGTAGTGTCGGTGAACGCTCTCGACTGACTGGAAGTTCGTGGGTGTAGGACGCTGTGGTAGCCCCACAGTCCAGTGGTGTACACCAGGTTCGTGTGTGTTTGAACACTTTATGAGGTGGTGTTTTTTTTACAATTGGCCTAAGTTCCTAGGTCGGTCCAGCCTAGCTTGGGTATCAGGTAAATCCTGGGAATTCAAGGCGGCTGAGGTAATACTGAGCACGTCAACAATCGACTGACACCATATACCCAACACGACTCAGGCCGTGTGGAAGTGTGGCTTATTGTTTACTTTTGATGAGACTTTTCTTGTTGTTCGCATATCCTTTACATGACATCGCTGTCAACATCAGCATCTTTCAGCTGATTGTTCATTTCTTGGCAAGATTACGCTCAGTAGTTTGCCATTGCTTTCTGAGCGACCGGCTCACATAACCCGTAATTTACCGACGCGGAGAGAACTGCTACCGATTCTCGCGCATGTCACGTTACTCATGAGAGTATGCGCGATTACGGAGAAAGTCGTGTAATTCCTAGACCAGGGAAGACCGGCTCTTATGAGACTACGCGCTGGATTAGAGAATGCATTTTCTAGTCACACTGAATGTCAAGGTCAAAGATGAGATCCATAGCGTGGCTGAAAATGCAAATACCGGCGAATCAGGACGGGAAGTAAACAGTGGTACAGACAAGACATTCATCTGGACGGGAAGTAAACACTGGTACAGACAGGACATTCATCTGGACGGGAAGTAAACACTCGTACAGACAGGACATTCATCTGGACGTGAAGTCAACACTGATACAGACAGGGCATTCATATGGACGTAAAGTAAACACTGATACAGACAGGACATTCATCTGGACGTAAAGTAAACACTGGTACAGACAGGGCATTCATATGGACGTAAAGTAAACACTGGTACTGGACAGAACATTCAACTGGACAAAATGAGAATAATTTAACAAGAAAGGTCTTCGTCTGGAATCTGTAGGGTTACAAGCAATAAAGAAAGTCCAAAAAAGACACGGAGAAGAGAAGTACAGACACGAATGAGTACTCTCCGGGCCACACGGATGGAGCTACGTGGGATAGTTTAGGATAGGCTTGACTTGGAATGAGTTGGTGGATGGCCTATTTCCTCAACGGGTGAATAGAGGACAAACGATGAAGAAGATTGCGAAATAGTCGATGATTCGCTTCGGTTGCATCAGGAACGAAGATGCATGTTCTCAAAACGTGTATTTGTGTTTGATTGCTGTTGTCATCCCATTATCCCTTAATGTTAATTCATCTATTTGTTTAAATGTCAGGTCTCCTGCAGATTGTGGTTAAACAACTGTTGCTAATTTGGGAGTCAAGATATGTCAAGTCCTCAGACACAAGACTATAGATACAGACTTTCTTCTTATGTTCGAGTCTGGACAATGAACGTCATGTCAGCTCGCAGAAATGCTGTCACGTTCATTGAGAGAATCTTGTGGATTCCCCGATGTCGGGGACGAATGTTTATACGAGAGGAAGTCAATAAGGAAGCCACAAATGGCTGTAGAAAAATAACTAAATATAATAACAACTTGAAACCAGTTTATTTTTATACAAGCGTTGTCCCTTTATTTCTCAACATAATTTCCACCAACATTGATGCACTTATCCCATCGTTTTATCAGTCCTCCCAACCCGCTGCACAGAACTGCGTGCTCTGTTGTCTAAACCACGTTTTCACTTCGCATTCAACTTCGGCGTCATTCGCGAAATGTCTCCCGCCAAGGTGAGTTGTCAGTGTGTACGCTGACAAATGTTTGTCCCGTAAAGCGGTGCATACCGGGGTAGAAAAAGATTACGAGGGTGAGTCAATAAGTAAGTCACACAGTTCTGTGGGATGACAGGTCAATGAGAACAGAGCCCGCTTTTCTATGTACCGGGTTTGGGAGGACTCATAAAACGATGCGATAAATGCATCAATGTTGGTGGAAATTATGTTGAGAAATAAAGGGACAATGCATGTATAAAAATAAACTGGTTTCAAGTTGTTATCATATTTAGTTATTTTTCTACAGCCATGTGTGGCTTACTTATTAACTGACCTTTGTACAATTAATGTGTCTAAATACTCCAGAATAATTGTTATGATAACTGTTACCTGTGAATTTTCCACCAGGTTCTACAGATGCTTGTGCGACAGAAAATTGTGTCTTGTGAATCTGTACGCCTACATATCACGGACCGGGCTATTAGCCACTTCATTGAATGCAGCACTACAGAATCCACCTTCTAAACAACTAATCTGCTTCCGCAATGCCACTTCTGCGACAGCTACCTGCCATTTTGGCGATGATTATAATGTTAATGACAATGGCAATCAGGGTACCATTGAATGTTTCACTCTAGAAAGGGGGAAATGTGGCTGTATTGGGATCCGGTGGAAGCATTCAGGCGAGACTATATTTGCCAGCAGTCGTAAACAAAATTTTTTGCTTCGTTGTAACAGCTGTAAAGGGATTGCTCCAACAATGACGACATCACCAACGCAAGCATCAACAGTTGCGACATCATCAATAACTGTGACATCACCACCAACTGTGACATCATCATCGACTGTAACGTCACCACCCACTGTGACATCATCACCAACTGTGACGTCATCAGCAATCGTGACATCATCATCAACTGTGACATCATCATCAACTGAGACGTCATCAGCAATCGTGACATCATCATCAACTGTGACATCATCATCAACTGTGACATCATCACCAACTATGACGTCATCATCAATCGTGACATCACCACCAACTGTTACGTCATCATCAACTGTGACATCATCAGCAACTGTGACATCATCACTATTGTAACAGTATGTGTAGTTTGGGTTATAATTAGGATCTAGTGGGGAATTAGAGATACAGCACGATTGAGCATTATGAGTGAAAGCGGAGAGAGATGCTCAATCGTGACGTATTGTTGTTGTGAAGGGCAGTCAACATCCGATATTCCAGCAAGGCAGACACGGCTTGTCATCTTACGCAAATAAACAAACTTTTATTCAACCTTCGACTTTATTACTTCATTCTACACTATGACAGAAGTAAATATGGAGCCGTATGTCCAGGATTCTGAATTGAGCCGTCCGGCTACCACGCGAAGTACTATATAACTCAGAAGATAAAAGTATCAAGAGGCTTTTCTAGAGCCGTGGCTGAATTGTAAGGTCATCAGGACACTGATAATGGCCGTTAACTGAATCTCAGCCTTCAACGCTTTCCAGGGCCGCGATCTGAACTCTGGAGTTTCAAAAGAAAAGGCTTACTATTTCCAAGCGCCAGCCAATGAACGTTATCAAATTCAAGGGGCCTCCCATGGCCGTTGCATGAATCCTATCGTTTTTCAAGAAGAGCCATCCTGTCCTGGGACCTTGAGAAAATCAGAAATTCAAGTTGAACATTTGTCGGGCTCAACTAATCATGGAAAAAGCCTCGTAAATTCGTGATCGGGCTTCTTGAAACTAATTGTCATTGGGCTTCGGTTGACCTTGACAATTTTTTGGGCCTTGTCAATCCTACGACCCAAATGTATGACCCATCCCAAATGACGATGAAATACCCACTCGAGAATCAAGGAAGGGACCCAACCAGGGGTCGAAAATAATCCAGGCATCCCATGAGACGGGACCCAAGCAGGAAGAGTGTCCAGCAGCCCACGAGAAGGACGAAATTATCTGAGGACGAGAGGGGATATCTGAACTCCGCCACCGGAACTCTGGAACTAATTGTCAGTTGATGCGGGCTCGTGTAAGTGAACTGGATCCGTCAGCGAGCAAAAGAAGGTAACTGTTTAGTTAAAGAGACAATTTGTATTTCCTGGATCTCCGGTGATGTGCCGTAATTTCTTAGTTAGAGCAGAGTCTAAAACATTATTGTACTCTAAGAAACAGGTATGAGGATTTATAGTGAACTTTTTGGTTTCAATATGAGTTATTGAAGACAGGGTTCTTCCTTCCTCTACGCTGACAGGATATTGATGGTGATTCGTGTAATTAATATTACAACTGGTGCTCTTTAGGGATTAACAAAGTGAAATTTTTGCGATTTTGGAACTAAATAACTAATTGAACAGTTTTATGGACTGTGGGAATTGTGTGTTGTAAATTAGTAAATTTATGTGATTCATAAATAGGGTAATTAATTAACCAGTTTTTAGAAACAAATAATTTGAAATTGTGTGCTTCTTGGTTCTTTGCTTGCTTTCTTTCAGTATTTTCAGCATGGCGGAACAGGACACCCTAGCGCATCCTCCTTAAATTAGGAGATTGAAATTGTGTGTTTTTTTTGTTCTTTGCTTGCTTTCTTTCGGTATTTTCAGCATGACGGAACCAGACAACTTGGCCCAGGTGTTGACGGGAGTGGGAACAGCGGTAGGAAAATTAAATATGATAATCAACCAACAAGGATTGACAACAGAAATTTTGAGGTTTAGTGGACAGGCCAGGGAATATAAAAAATGGATCACTTCCATAGAAAAATATGCCTATTTAATCTCAGCAACAGATGTAGAAAAAATGAGGTTGGCTTATCAGACGGCAACGGAACCGGTCTCGGATCATATAAGAAGAAAGCTAGAAGCTAGAGTAGATGAGACATGGGAACAATTCAAGGAAGACCTAGCAAGGAAATATGCAGAAATAACGGATCCACAACATGCATTTTCGGTGTTGAGGCAGGCTAAACAAAATAACGGAGAGACGGTACAATTGTTTAGCGATAGATTGATTAATCTGGCTGAAGAAGCATTCTTAGGACAGAATGTACGAGGAGAGGAGGTGGAAAGGATGTTGGTAGGGATCTTTGTGGATGGCATAAAGTCTGATGGTTTGAAACTTAAATTAATGAGGGAAAACCCTGAGAGGTTATCACAAGCGGTGGATATCGCGGTACAAGAAGAAAATTTGAGACGTAGGTTTAGATTAAGAACAGGACGAGAAGTGGGAAGTAATCGAGATGACAGAGTTGAGGAACCTATGGAAATAGGACAAACAAGATTCGGATGGAATAGGAGAGGAGGTATACAGACGTTACAAGGTAGAAATAGGTATGATAATGAGGAAAGAAGAAATATGAGATACCCTACAAGAGAAACAGTAGGTAACACAAATAGTACAAATATTGTCTGTTGGAATTGTGGTCAACGGGGACATGTTTTTCGGTTTTGTAATAACAGGCGTGTCCAGTCGAATACACAGGGTAGACATAACAATAATAGGGTGAGTAGGAATGTTGTAGATGGATACAGGAATTTTACAGGTACAAGAACACAGGAAAATCGGCACCCTACCTATTAGGCAGGACCTATGATAGGAGGGTAAATAATAAGGTCCCAAGGGTTAGAGAATATGTTAATAACAGGTATAATAGCTCGAACAGAGAATATTTTCAACTAGATGAAGTCAAGAAATTTATAGAAGATAAAACAGATTATAGCTCTTGTATATTAGAAATAGGAAAGTATAGAGTTCGTACATTAATTGATTCGGGAGCTCAGGTTAGTGTAGTAAAAGAAAGTTTTCTATATAATATAATAAGAAATTGTAGAGTATTTAAGAGTCATAATAATTTACACTCTGTTACGGGACAGAATTTACAAGTAGTGGGACAAACAATGATAAATTTTAAGTTAGGAGGGATCAACATAAGACACCTTTTTCATGTAGTCAAGGGGTTAAATAGAAACATGTTAATAGGAAGAGATTTTTTAATAAAAAATGGAGTAAGACTTTTATATGATTTACACAAATTAAAATTCAGGGACGTCTATATAGATATGCAAGAAGACATGCATATATCAGCACTAGTTAGAGTTAAAATGACAACGACATTAAAACCACAGTCGGTTAATTTGATACAAGTGAAGCTGAAGAAAAACCCATATTATGTAGAAGGAAACACAGTCAGAATCACTGAATTACAAGAGGAAATAATTGATGAGCCTGGTTTGGAAGTTCCGGATGGAATAATAGCGTTAGATAAACACTTAACCTTTCCAGTTATGGTGATTAACAACACAGGTAGAGAAATTAAATTATACAGAGGGTGTGTAGTAGCGAAAATAGAACAGAACGTTAGTGAAATATTGGCAACGGATAGAGTAGAAATGCCGGGAACTAATTATTCACAGTCTTCTAGTGAAAGAAGTAATAACAGACGCGGACGCGGAAGTAGAGGAAACACACGAATGAATGAATTGATCCATCCATTCAAAAGAAATACAGCACAAATACATTCACTAGATAAACAGACAAGAGAACAGGAATTGTTGGCACAGTTAAAGACTTCACCAGAAAATAAAGAAGTATTGGAACAGTTTATAAAGGAGAATCAGGATGTGTTTGCAATTAGTGATTTAGAGTTGGGGAAGACAAAAACGGTAACAATGGAGATAGATACGGGAGACCATCCGCCGATTAGCTTAAAACCATATAGAACTCCCTTAAGAAATAGAGAAATTGTAGAAAAGGCAATAGAAGAAATGTTGAAAGCAGGGATAATCAAAAGATCAAAATCAGAGTGGTCATCTCCGGTGGTAATTGTGGCCAAACCTGATGGTTCGAGTCGATTCTGTTGCGACTATCGGGCGTTGAACAAAATTACTAAAAATGTAGCATATCCACTACCAGTGATAGATGATATTTTGGGGTTGCTAAATGGCGCTACATTTTTTACGACGTTAGACGCAAGAGCAGGATTTTGGTGCATTCCGATGTCGGCAGACGCGCAGAGAAAAAGTGCTTTCTGTACTCATATGGGTTCTTATGAATTTTTACGTATGCCTTTTGGAGTCAAAACTGCGCCATCTCACTACATGCTCTTAATAAATGAAGTTTTAGAAGGTATGCAAAGGTTCGCTCTTGCTTATATTGATGATATTCTGATCTTTACTTCTGGAAATGTGGAGGATCATTTGAAACATATAAAGTTAGTGTTTGACAGGTTAAGAAAACATGATGTGAAGTTAAAGATCAGTAAATGCCAATTTTTAAAGACAGAAACAAAATATTTGGGGTATATTATAAATAGAGAAGGTATAAGACCAGACCAGGACAAAATAAAGGTTATTAAAGAGTTACCTGCTCCAACTAACGTTAAGGAGGTACGCGCCTTTATAGGAACATGCGCGTATTATAGGCGGTTTGTCCCAGCGTTTTCAAAAATAGCTGAACCTATTACAAACTTAACAGGCAAGTACGCTAGGTTTAAGTGGGATGATGAGTGTCAAAAAGCGTTCGAGTATTTAAAAAACAGTTTAACACTGGTACCACTGTTGACGCATCCAGACTTAAACAAACAGTTGATACTGTACACAGATGCTTCAGACAATGCAGTAGGAGCGTGTTTGGTGCAACCATATGAAGGAAAAGAGTCTGGAATACCAGGGGTTAAAAATGAAAGGCCTATATACTTCTTGTCGCATAAACTTAGCAGATCACAAAGAAAGTGGACGACTATTGAGAAGGAGGCTTACGCAATACATTACGCTCTTCAAAAACTAAATTACTACTTACATAACGCAAATTTTGTTATTAGAACTGACCATATGCCTTTAAAGTCTTTTTTAGAAGCCCCAGTGCAGAACAGGAAAATACAAACCTGGGCATTGAACTTACAGGGATATAATACGAAAATTGAGTACATTCCAGGTAAGATTAACACATGCGCTGATTTACTGTCTAGGATTCCCTATCCACAGTCGTCAGGTGACACAGAAGATGAAGGAGAACCAGAGATTGACGATCGAAATTGGCAAGTAAATATTTTAGATTCTGCTATAATAAATAGAGAAGAATTTGATAGTCTACCATCGGAACAAGAGTCTGAACATAGGGAAGATGATCTACACTTAGAAAAATTTAACATGAAAGAGGAGCAGGACCTAGACCCAAAAGTGATACAAATAAAAGAAAAATTAAGAGAAACAGAAGATAACAAATATAAAAGGAATTATTTGGTTTTACAAGAGGATGGACATTTATACTACATGTCTGAAAGGAACGAACAACTGAGGAAATACATTCCAAAACATTTAGAAAATGAACTTTTAAAGGCATATCATGATGAAAATGGACATTTAGGTAGAGACAAATTGGTGAAGGCGCTTACAAGTAAATATTACTGGCCAAATTTATTTAAATCTGCATATAAATATGTGGATACCTGTGAGAAGTGCAGATTGAGGAACATGAAAACAATAAAGTGTCCCTTGCAGGATACTGACATTCCTCAGTTCCCAATGCAAAAGATTAGTTTAGATATATCGGGTCCACACCCCAGAACATTGTCAGGAAACGTGTATTTGATTCATATAGTAGATGTTTACAGTCTTTGGCCGGAGGTTTATGCAATTCCGGATAAGAGTGCAGATACAGTAGTCAATATTTTTTTACAAGAGTTTGTCCCAAGATTTAGTTGTCCACAAAGTATACTTACAGACAATGGTAAAGAATTTATAAATAAGAAATTTGAAAAGTTGTTAAATGATTTAAATATAAAACATATAAAGACATCATATTATAGACCTACTTCCAATGCTAGAAACGAGCGTCAACATCAGACGTTATATAGCATTATATCAAAGATTGTAGATGAACATGAAAGGGATTGGGATTTGTTTTTAGGACCTGCCCTTAACGCCATTCGTACTAATCAAAATGAAAGCACGGGTTTTTCACCATATTATTTAATATACGGGAGAGAACCGATACTACCTATAGACAATCTATTAAAACCTAGACGGAAATATATGGGTGAAGACTTTCAAGAGGTTATAATACAGGAAATGCATAAAGCACACGTAGGACTAAGGAATAATATAATTAAAGCTAGGGAAAGGCAGAAAAAGTACAAGAATATAAATACAAACTTGCAGGAATTTAAGGTTGGTGATAGGGTCTATTACAAGAAGCATAGGAGAAACTCTAAATTTGATAATCGTTGGATTCCAGGGTATTATATTTTGGAAAAACTAGGTAAAGTATCGTATAAAATTAAGAACCAGGTCACGGGACATGTAGCAAGGGCACACGTGGAACACTTAAGGAGAGATGAAGAAGAGATAGAATATAATAATAATAATAATTATTATTCAGACACAAGGTTTTTAGATGAACAACTCGTTAGAGGTGCTACAGTAACCCCAGGCGTTAGAAGAGATCCAGCACAAAATCGCTTATTAGCAACTCCAGGCTTTGATGATACTCAAGAACAGACGATACCGAAAACAATAGAAGAAGAAAAGTTGAATGAGACTCATTATGATAGTATGGAAGAGGAAATAAGTGCTCCGTTTAGGAACACTAGACAGGCAACGAAAAGGAGAATGGATAGACAAAGAGATAGAGAAGTGAAAAGACAGAGGAGAATTAGGGATTATTCAACGAGCGGGGAGGATATGCCGTTACTAGAAAGATCCTTGAGGAATAGTGATCGACAAATTAGATGGGATATTGAACAAAAGAGATTAGCGGCAGCTAAAGAGAGACATACAGACGAAGAAGAAGAAATGGATGAAAAGTCAGAGTCAAGTAGTAGTAGTATGGAGGAAACAAATGGATTGTACGAAGACATTGATGTAGAATTAGCATTGGTTCAAAGAAATTTGGAGTTATTGAAGAAGTGGAACCGTAGGAAGTAGATAAGTAGAGAATATTGCAGATAGCAATTTATAAGTGTTAGAATTCGAAAATGAAGAAGATGACTCTTGGTATTTTTATAATCAATATGGAGGTAGTTTTGAATGAAGTATATGTATATATTTGGTTATTTCTCTATGGGGTGGAATTGATGGTTGATTTTTTTAGTAGCTTGGACAAATTGAAGGGAAATAATTGGCAGGTAGGGCCACAAGTAAATAGGTGAGTGGATGGTGAATACTACATTAGTATAGATAAGAGGACTTGTACTGTAGTTTACAGTGATTAATTAAGAGGATTTTCCGGGTAGTATGATGTGTTTGGAGTTAGGCTAGAAAAAGGAGGAATTGATGTTTGTACTATTTGTTATCATTGATATCGGCAGATATGCTTATAAGATTTGGATATTGGTCTGTAAGTAACAGATACACATATGTAGCATTGAATTGGTGGGTTTACTTGGAATGGTAAACTTGAAATTGACGAGAGGAATGAAGAAAAAAAAAAAAAGAAAAGCTAGTAGTGTTGAATCAATATTTTTTTTGATAATAACAATTATTATTGACGGAAACTGAAGATAAATTCTGAAACTTTATTCATAAAGTATGTATGGAAAGAGAAGTGTGATTGCTTCTTACTTTTTCCTTTCTTTTTCTTATTTTCCTAAGTGCGCACTAACTCAATCTAACATATCTTTTCTGTGAGAATGTGAAATGGGGGATAAGGGAAATATCTTCAGTTTTGTCAATCATAATTTTAATGAACAATTTAAATTTAAAAGCGGTTCGCTTACAGAGAGTTGTAGGAAGTTTTATAGAGAATTTGGTGGGGAGTTTTTGGTATTATTGATATACTGGGAAGTATGTCTCTGGTTAGCAATTGGCTATGATGAGGTAGGAAAATGAGAATGGAGTTAGGAAATATATAAATGGAATGGCCTGAATAAATAGAGATCTGGTACATTATTAGTATGGTTGTTGGGGCCACTATACGTAATAATTTTAAGAAAGTTTACTTGGAAAATCTTTGTTTATTCACTTGGGGTTTTATTTTCGTGTAACTGGGCAATGATGGTTGTTAATTGATTATTTTATTGAGACTATGTTTCAATGCTATATGTATATGTATTATGTTTTATTTCATGCTTGGTTTGGTTTTATAAAAAGTTAGTTTAAGTAAGTTAGGATCGTTGAGTTTATAGTGCTTTGAGTAAAACACTATTGGACCGTAAAAGTGTCTAATAATGATATAATATTTGCTTTTGGGTTGATAAAATGCATGCCATATTAATTTTGAAAATGTGTTTTAATTGGATAATTGTGACGCCTTGTTTTGATTTAGTTTTGCGTAAACAGTTGGATTGATAGATTAAGTGATGTGGTTAATGAATTGGTTTTAAGTTTGGTTAGAATATTAGTTAACTTTTCAAATACAGGGGGCTTTATAAAAAAAAAAAAAGAAAAAAGCCCTTTCGTTCAGAAAGGAATTATAAAATTATTGAGGGAGAGTATGGAGACATAGGCGGTTGGGAAGGTTAGGTTGCTTGAAAAGCTTCGAATATATAAGTAGAGTATAACTAGATAGAAGTTTAAGGGAAAAACTGTGAATAGCAGCATATAGAAGAAATACATAGGGGGATAAAGGGCAGATCATGGGACATGAAGGGGGCAAGAAATAGGTGCTGTGAAAAACCAGCTTTAATTATATTAAAGGTGTTCATAAAAATTGAACAGGATCTCATGCTAAAAGGTGAGATAACGCAATTTGGACAAGATTGTGGTTGGAAATTTTAAATGTTGAAGATATAAGGCTTGAAACTTACGTAAAAAGTTCTATTTCATATAGGGTTGTATATATAAAGCTTGTAAAACATTATATCAACTTGGTTTATAGAAAACAAAGATCTATTTTTGTATGACGTATTTATAAGAAAAAATTTGATTGTACAAATTTTTTTTATTGGCAAAGGAGGTAAATGTGGTTATGTGGAATATGCGTTTCTTTGTGCTTATCTTGACTATTTATTCCTTTTACTTGGTGCACCCCTTCTTTACTTCTTCTAAATACGTTGTTCTCGTTGTTCGGGTTGTCTTGTATTGAGAAATGCGAGTGATTTCCTAATGCCAGTTGTACAAATACGATTTTACGAGCCATTTTGTTTATAATATGCATATTTTATATAGGAACTTGAGGAGCCAAGGAATATATAGTGGATTGCTATATAGTTTGGGGAAATGAAAGAAGAGTAGAAATGGTAAGTTAAAAAAGGGTTACAGTACATGGTACGAGGTATAGAGGTAAAATGGAAGAAGAAGTGGGTTGATTATATAGCTGGGGAAAGAGTTAAAGAAATAGAATGTTTAATTAAATTGGAGTTGGTTTGGGGAGGATTAGAAGAACTATGGAAGATTAGAGGAAAAAGAGGGAATAGAGTAAGGGGATTAGGAGTAAAGATTTTTCCTTTATAAGGAAAATTCTTTAATAAACATGGGGAGGTGTAACAGTATGTGTAGTTTGGGTTATAATTAGGATCTAGTGGGGAATTAGAGATACAGCACGATTGAGCATTATGAGTGAAAGCGGAGAGAGATGCTCAATCGTGACGTATTGTTGTTGTGAAGGGCAGTCAACATCCGATATTCCAGCAAGGCAGACACGGCTTGTCATCTTACGCAAATAAACAAACTTTTATTCAACCTTCGACTTTATTACTTCATTCTACACTATGACACTATCTGTGACATCATCACCCGGAAACACGTCACAAGAAGTAAACACCGCCCAAGATCATACTCTATTGTGGATTACGATTACTGTTGTTGATACTCTTATTACTATTGTCGTGATTATTTCCGTTGTATTCTTTTGCTTTCTAAAGAGGGTCTATAAAATGAAGAATCATTTGGCAAAGTCTTCTAAAGATGATCAAGCAAATGATTTGAGCATGCCAGATTCCGATTCGTATATTGCACCTGAAAGCGCTATCATAACAAACAAAAAGAGTATGGAAGATTTAACGCAGGTTAGATATAAAAAAATGGATGAAGTAGAACCAATCATCTTTCAGAAATTAAGAACGGTTGTCTACACCAGGAAAAATTGATTCTCCGAAAGCATAGGCCGTGATTGTGTAGAAATTCACGACACTGACCAAAATATACGAAAGGATGATGGGAATTATGACGCAGTTGTTGACAAAGAAAACGATAAACAATATTTAAGAATGGCGGTTCCTGTGGTGATATAGCAACCGTTGAAGATGATGAGGACGATAAACCTCGGGGAAGTTCTGTGAAGTTTTTGAGTGATAAGATGAAACTGTTTGCAAAGGAAGATCTCTTGGTGCTAATGTAGTGATGTGGCAAAGAAGTTACGGAGACAATTCGCAATCCCGCTTACCAGGCTCGAAACTCAGCTGCGGGCGATTTGGCAGCAGCTCGCCTTGCGTTGGTCTTTATACAATGGTATAAGTTACGATCGCTCAGAAAGTAATGGCAAACTACAGAACGTAAACTTGCCAATAAATCACAAACAGCCAAAGAATATTGGGGTTGACTGAGACATCAGGTAAAGGATATGCAACTAACTTTTGATCCTTTATGGTCAAAACAAAAAATTAATTGCATATCCTTTACGGGTCGTCGCAATGAGCCCCATCAATTTTGGCTCCTTGTGATGGCATTCGTACCATTGAATGAAAACCAGCTCAAAGCGGTCATCTTCACAGATCCGGCAGTGACATTAAATGTGAGAAATATTACAATTGTAGACAACTTGCCATCGACAACGATGCTGAATCCCTCAGTTTATACTCAAGTTTGCGAAATAAAATCTGAAGGATAACAGATCCATATAACTTCATATGTGAAAGCGATGTTAAATAGATTTAGTGTGGTGATACACACTGCTTGGTGTAGTCAAGATCTTGTCACAGGTCAGGTTACGCGTGTAACCAATAAGTGCTCCGTTCTACTCTTAAATCAAGCCTGAGTCCGGAGAACCTCAGCTCAGTGCACGAACTCAGTAGCCCCGGCGAGGATCCTGAAATACTTTGGGTAGATTTTTAACTCGAAATTTTGCCCAGGCAGCTCCTTTAGGCTACTCTTTTTCGATTTTCAACTGCCAGGGGATTTTTAACGTGCGCAACAATACACACGGGCGTCCGATCTCACTACCCAGAGACCAGGGGAAATTTTATTAATACAAGTCCACGTGAAAAACTCCCGGACCCTTGAACCCGGGACCTCCAGCACTCGAGGCGGACACCATACCTCGAGACCACTCAGCCCCCCCCCCCCCTGATATATATTGGTGTGTGTTGTCTAGGGATGGAGATTACACGTTGTCTGTAGTGATAAATGCCGAGCTTTCACGCAGTCGTATCTAACTGAATGGATACAGTATTCGACATTTTAATTCCACGACAGCTATACTTTTAAAGCCCGTTTCGCATCTGAAAAACAGTCTTTAAAAAGTTCAGAGGATCGACTTCATTACACGGGGTTTAATCCCATTTGGCCCGTCTCTTTCTGCGGGGCGGCCTGTCGAAAGCTTCGCACACAGCACGAACTGCGTAGCTCCAGTGACGACCCGCAGGACTCTCCTGGACAAATGAACTCGGTCACCGAAAGAAGTTGATGATTCGCATCGGTTGCATCAGGAACGAAGATGCATGTTCTCAAAACGTGTACTTGTGTTTGATTGCTATTGTCATTCCATTATCCTTTAATGTTAATTCATCTCTACGTTTAAATGTCAGGTCCCCTGCAGATTGTGTTTAAACAACTGTTGCTAATTTGGGAGTCAAGATATGTCAAGTCCTCAGATATAAGACTATAGATACATACTTTCTACTTATGTTCCAGTGTGGACAATAAACGTCATGTCAGCTCGCAGAAATGCTGTCACGTTCATTGAGAGAATCTTGTGGATTCCTCGATGTCGAAGACGAATGTTTATACAGTGGTACCTCGGGTTACGAACTTAATTCGTTCCAGAACTCGGTTTGTAACCCGAAACGTTCGTAACCCGAAACATTGAAATCAATGAAATAGAGACAATTCGTTTCGAAATGAAAGAATTGTTCTTTTTTATTAACATCCGCAACAAAACGCAAAGAGTACGTGTACTTGACGTACCAAATAGAGAGAAAGGAAACACCAAAATAAATTAAATTTAAAACTTTAAATGATTTAGTCTTTCTTTCTTACCAAGAAAAAGATCATGAGAAATTTGTCACTTTCTTTGCTATTCTGATTTATTGGTTTCAGGAGATTCTTGTTGCTGTTTCTTGGCAGCCGACTGGGATTCTTTCTGCGCCAAGAAACTGTCAAGGGAAATTTGTCGCTTCCTTTGCTGGAGAATCTTTCTGAAGTGAGCCACCGCGTTATCATTCATCAGGTATACTGTCCTGTTAGCAACAAGTTTGTTTGGATGATGGTTCACAATGAAGTCTTCGACGTCTATCCACTTGCTGCAAATTTCTTTAACCCTGGCAGTTGTAACGTTCACTAGCTCATTATCATCATTTAATGTCTTTAGCTGTTCATTCTGAAGATCCACAAGCTCATCTGTAGTGAGCTCTGCACTGTGGTCCTCAATCAGCTCCTCCAAGTCGTTGCCATCGACTTCCAGGCCCATATTTTTTGCTCAAGGACACAATCTCATCCACAACATTGGCACAGAAAAGCTGAGTTAGCATGTCCTTCATTGGCTTGTACTTTCTCCTCCTGGGTGATAAAGGTCCTCTTTGGTATTTTCTTATAGAAGAGGCCCGTTTCATCGCAATTAAAGACTGGTTGTGGAACGTAGTCTTCCTCTTTGATGATCTTATCAAATTCCACCTTGAACTCTTCTGCTTCTTTCTCGTAATAACTTGCGGCCTCTCCTTGCATAATTACACTATGGATGCCAATTATTTAAACATTTCAAACCAGCCACAGCTGGCTTCAAAATCGTCAGTCTCAGCACTTGTGCCAAGCAATTTCGACAATAAATCACTGTGCAATCACTGTGCAAAACGCAATCGTTTGTCTCCAACGTTAACATATCTCTCTCTCTCTCTCTCTCTCTCTCTCTCTCTCTCTCTCTCTCTCTCTCTCTCTCTCTCTCTCTCTCTCTCTCGCCTTCATTCGTAACCCGAGGCACTGTTCGTTACCCGAGACAAAACATATTAGAAGTTGTCGTTCGTAACCCGAATCGTTCGTGACCTGAGGGGTTCGTACCTTGAGGCACCACTGTACTATGAATGTGTCCAAATACTCCTAAATAATTGTTATGATAACTGTTACCTGTGAATGTTCCACCAGGTTATACAACTGCTTGTGCGACAGAGAACGGTGTTTTGTGAAACTGATTGTCTGCTTATCAAGGAACAAGATATTTGTCGGGAAAGTGGATTCAGCACTACATAGGGCGACACCACCTTCTGAACAACTAATCTGCTTCCACAATGCCACTTCTGCGACAGTTACCTGCGATTTTGGCGATGATTATAATGTTAATGACAATGGCAATCAGGGTACCACTGAATGTTTCTCTCTAGAAAGGGGGAAATGTGGCTGTATGGGGATCCGGTGGAAGCATTCAGGCGAGACTATGTCTGCCAGTAGTCGCAAAATCAATTTGCTTCGTTGTGACAGCTGTAAAGGGATTCCTCCAACAATGACGACATCACCAGCGCAAACATCACCAGCTGTGACATCACCACCAACTGTGGCATCATCACCAACTGTGATATCGTCACCAACCGCGATAACATCACCAACTATGACATCATCACCAACTGTGACATCATCACCAACTATGACATCATCACCAACTGTGACATCACCACCAACTATGACATCATCACCAACTGTGACATCACCACCAACTATGACATCATCACCAACTGTGACATCACCACCAACTATGACATCATCACCAACTGTGACATCATCACCACCTGTGACATCAACACCAACTGTGACGTCACCACAAACTGTGACATCACCAACTGTGACGTCATCAGCAATTGTGACGTCATCAGCAAATGTGACGTCATCATCAACTGTGACATCATCCCCAACTGTGACATCATCACTGCCACATGGCGTTTAGACAGAATGACGTCATCGAAAAATGCGGTATAAAATCATAGAGGAAAACACCACAAGAAACTGTTGATAAAGAACACAAAGGAGAGTGACGTCAGTTATGAACAGAAAAGGACATGGATTGGGAAGGTACTAGCTGGCCGTGAAATGCAAATATTGGCGGTAGAATAGTGTTGGCACATGAAACAGTGGCTGCGACTGAGATAGCAGGGAAGGAAGATATACAAGGTTTGCTACAACGTGTCGCTACATAACTTACGGGGTACCTAGACCTACATCGCGCAGAGCGGCAAAGGAGAACTGCAGGCAGAACGACAGAAGGGCAACGGAAGATGCGAAGGTACAATCTCTATGTAAGCAGGTTAGTGTTGAGTATCAATGAGTTCCTGTAAATAGAACTAGGTCCCGCTTGGCAACGACAAGCACCTAGGTACGGATAGAATTGATAGAAAATCTCAAACTGACTGTGAGAACTTATTAAATGTTATTACGTTTCAAAATCTTCAACGTGACAGTTGGCTTCGTCATTTCCCTGCCGTTCCAGTTCTGAACTTTGCTCGTTTACTGTTATAAGTTTGTGTCGAGCCGAAATTATTGATCGTGCTATTTGGACATTTTTCATGTAATTGTTATGAATGCTGGACTTGGGTGCATCGTTTTTCCGGGAGTGCCAACAGAAAATATTACTAACTAGCCACTCATTCACATCCGCCATTTGCCACTTATTTGCACTGGCCAGGAAAACATCGGAACCCAATCACAAAAGTAATTATCTATATAATTATTGGTCAAGTCAGGAATCGTGTCTACCACCAGTCTGCATCAAGTTTATATAGACAGGAAACATACCATTTACACGTGGATATAGGTACTAGAGGAGATATAGAGATGGAACATACACAATAGACTGTCCCTTCCACACACTTCCTTTTCTCCACAAGATCCACTCAAGACATTTTCCCTCACCGACACTTCTCTCCACAAGATTCCCTCACGCCAATTTTCACTGTTTTACTACCTGCTACACGTGACATTTATGATGCCATTAACGGGAAAGTAAACATGCTCAGGGATCTTACGTTGTACACATTGCGTTGAGTCAAGCATTTATCAACGTCATTCCAGTAATCAAGGTCGTCACGGGGACACTGTCGCTGGCTGTTAGAGACGTTGAAGCAGCATTTCGTTTATCACGGTGCCATTTCAATATATTGGACGGACACCGCACTTGCATATAATCAACGCAACGAGTTCTGCACACTTCATCGTAGACAAATTACAGGACAAGTCACACATTAGTCATTGTATTCTGGACATTATAGACTTGACCTCCATCGACGCTTCCTTCCATCATCAGTCTTTGGGAAAGCTGGATTTTATTGAGACGCTCATCTAGACATTGTTCACCGGATCTTTCATAAAGAGGTACCTACATTGCAAATGACACTTCTAAGCGGACGTCAACTCATTATCGGACATTGTCACGGACACATCAAGCAACCTACTTCGGGATCATACAGTCATCATACTGTGAACATTCTTTTACGCGGATATACTGCACACGTCATTACGGACAAATTATAAAACACACAGGACAGTCAACTTACTCTGGACTTTAAATACGCAACTACGTTGAGATACCTACTTCAACTGGTCAACCAGGATTTATCTCGTTAAGGCCAGTACATTTGCTGTTTGTTGTTATATAACTGTGGTCTGTTTGGGTGTCTAATATATAACATATTTTTCTTCCGATAGCCGACTCCGTAGTTATTTAACAAAGCGAGAGATTGAAGCGCAATCTGAAGGTCACATGAGTTTAATTATCGGACATTCAGACACGTTATTTACTGACGGCTTGTCAGCTTGTGACAAATATATTTTTTGTGACGAACTTGCGATTCGTTGGTAGTATATTAACTCATTCAACTTGCATATATATATATATATTTGAATACGCTTGTCATTGTCTACCTACGCATTCTATCGGCTGTGCGTCACATATCTACTATTGTAACGGCATAATTTACAGATCATTAAGACAACATGTCAACACTTCAAGACTTCATGGACATGGGTGAAAGGTCTGGTTTGACCGGTGCAGACCTCAGGAATTGGGCGAAGCAAGAATTGAAAGATTTTCAGACACAGCAACGTGAAGAGAGAGCTGAAAAATTGGCAGCAGAGAAAGAAGCAAAACAACTTCAAGCTTCACATGAACGAGAGAGATTAGCTCTTGAGAAAGAGTTAAAAGAAAAAGAAATGGCGTTGGAACGTGACAGGATTGCCGCTAGGGAAAAGGAATTAACGCTGGAACGGGAAAGAATAGCCGCTGAAAAAGAGATGAAAGATAAGCAACTGGCATTTGAGAAAGAAAAACTTTTGGCCGAACAACTTCTTAAGGACAAGGAAGTTGAAGGTAATTTGAAAGTCAAGTCATTGGAAATGGATCGTGAAGCGGAGATTGAACGAGAAAGAATTCAAGCAAAACATAATGATCCAGTGAAAAAGTATCAAGGTCTTTTTCGCAATTTCCAGCAAGGTGATTCTGTCAGTTCTTGGATTACCAATTTTGAAGTGCTTGTAAAGTACTACAAGGTACCGGAACTAGACGTACCGATTCTGTTCCACAGGCATCTCGCATTGGAGCCTTTAAAGGTAATCGAGTTGATACCTGAGGACTTGCGTACCAATTACAAATACATGAGAGATCGTGTTTTGGCACACTTTAGTTTAGACGAATCGGGCTTACGTACTAAGTTTAAAACACTCACTCCTAAATCTAACCAAACTTTCCTTGACTTTGTTTCTGAATTAACCTCATCTTTTGATAAATGGACTAAATCCGCTGATATTGGGTCTGACTACAATAAAATTCGAGACTTAATAATTAGAGATAGACTACTATCTGCGGTACCAGAGGCCATGTCTATATTTCTAGTGGAGAATAAATGCAAAGATCTTAAGGAAATGGAAACGAGGGGAGAATCATATTTCAATGCACACCGTGACATATTTGCGGAATGCACACAACCTGAACTGGTAATAGGGGCTAGTGCTAGAATTCAGAATAACAGAAGTAATGGTAAGTTCAAGAAATTCTCTAATAGAAACAGGGGACCTTACCAGAACACAAACAGAGATTCTGACAGACCTAGAAAGGGTCACTTCACACGGTGTCAATATTGTAAACTCTCACACGGTGCTTTGGAGATGTGTGACCAACATCCTGGTTATCCTGCGTACCTAAGAGACATCACATCTAAGAAAAAGAATAAGTATGACTCCTACAAGAAGAGTGTTAAATGTTATTCTTGTCGGGCGTATGGACATACAAGCCGGTCGTGCGCGATGAGAAACACTTGGAAGGAGGCGAATACTGCATACGTGTTCTCCAGCAGCGATTCTGACGACTTAGAGGACACACATGCGGCTATTATTGAGACTTACAACGACAAATTAGATAAGACTGAGAAAGACATTCCTGATGACGAATGCCTAGCGACCATTCAAGAGGCCAATGCGGCTGACATACAGAATGGCACACTTAAAGTTCACCAAGCTTGGGTGAACGGGGAACCTACTACATGCGTTCGTGATACAGGCGCATCTATTATTGGGGTAGACCAAAAGCTCATAAGAGAGCAAGACTACACAGGCAAAACTGTAGGCTGCAGAACTTTCGGCGGCACAGTTGAAAGGTATAAAATCGCCACAATCACGATAAAATCTCCATACTTTAAAGGCACAGTAAATGCAGCAGTACTTCCGAATCCTTGTGCCGGGTTACTCATTGGGAACGTACCCAATGCAAATGATCGCAATAATGAAGAGGCAATTGAACGGGAGATTGAAAACACGCCAACAAATGCTGTCACAAGAGCACAAGTGCATCGTCAAGAAGAAGAAAATACGAAATTGAAACAAGTGACATTAAATAGTAACAAACACGATGTAACACAAAAGAGAGACAACACAACAGTAAAAAAATGTGTAAAATATAATACTCACAAGGCAAACAAATCCAAACACAGGAAATTGAATTCTCCATTAAATAAGTTTATTTCTGTGAGTGTAAGTGAAAAACAAAAGCAAACAACCAGGCAACCTCATATGTCGACGAATGACACCATTCACAAACATCAAAAACAGAGAACGAAAATTATACACACTAGTAACAAACAGAGGCAGTGGGATGTTGTAACCATATTTGTTGCTCAGATCATGATCTTAATGAAATCAACCCTATCCCATGTTGAATGCGTCATTATGAACATTTACTCACAAACAAAGAGGTATGTTACTTGTATCAGTACAAACAATTACGCACAGGTCCAGAAACATATTGCAAACATGTTCATACGAATAAAAAGTCATATCACAAGCATGCACACAGAAGTCAAGAAATGTGTCACAAACATGTACTCACAATCAAAGAAAGAGATTACTTGCGCCATTACAAACATTCACTCGCAAGTCAAGAAAATTTGCGCACAAGATAATAAACGCAAAGAATATTACAATAGACAAACTACACTTATCTTTGCTTACTCTATTTACTTGGTTTATTTCTTTTACAAATGCACCAATATACGTTACACAGTATACACACGAGTGAAAACCACAACATTGTTCCAATCAACGAAGTTACAATGTACAAATATTGGCATGAGTGCAGAAGAGAGATTCTACAGATTTGAAAGAAAGAAAGAAAGAAAGAAAGAAAATGAATCAAAGAAAGAATAAAAGGAAAAATAGAAAAATAAAATGGGATGAAAGTGTTAGGTTTATATCAACACATAATACACTACAGATACATTAGGGTCTTACAAAAGAAGTTGTTCTGAATTTCGAGGATATAAAGCTATACTTTTCAGAATTTGCCACACTATCTCTGTTATACCTTATTTTACAATCTTATGATAGCAAACGTAAACCTATTCTCTACTTTAGCTATCACATTACTGGTTAACGTTATCACTAGCATTATCAATCTGAATATTAATTGGTTTAAATATTTATCCTTGTTAAATTATATTATATTTCTTATTTATTTCGTAGAAGTTCTTACGGATTATTATTCTGTGAAAGTCTACGATGTTAAGATCTGCCAAATTCTAGACGATGATAATATTCTTAAAGATCTTCTTAGTCGTCTCTAAAAAAAAAAAAAAAAAATTAAATTATGTATATTATATTTTCTTACTTATTGTCTGCGTTCGTATTTGGATTTTCGTTAGGCTGATTAACATATGTTGCATACATTCACCCAGGTAGATTACTGTTGAAAAACAACAAATTGCGAATTATGTTAAATTTGTTATTGTTATATGGATATGTACATAGTTTGTTTAATTCGTTCTTTGGCAGGGACATTGTTCACCATGACGAAGTGACACACTGCACAGTCGAGTGCAATTAACCATGTGCGCTGTAATTGATGAACTATACCTGAACATTTCTGGATTATCGGAAATCGTTTGTATTTCTAAAATAATGTTATGTCATATTATTACGGCATATTCGTATTAAACAGTGATAGTATAGTTATATTTCGAGGATCGAAACCTGACTCTTGATGAGAGTATATGTGTTAAACAATGATAAAGTCGATGAAAATGGACATGGTTGTCGCGAAACAACATATGTACCAACATTGTAACCTTGTGCCATGATAATTCATTGCTATAATGAAGTGCCTGACTGTGTAATTGGTCATTGGTTACTACTTGAGTAACATTATTCATTTCATTAATTAATTATTAATTTATTGCTAATGCGTAGCATAGAATTATATATATATTTTTTCTTTCACATAATTTCAGTTCATAGAGTTAAGTAGTTACATATTCTTCTTATTATTATTATTGTTCATATTTAGTACTTAATGATACATATGATGGGTCATAGATTTTTCAATTCTCATTGTGATCGCCATTGCCAAGTATAGCCACCACATTATGAAATACGCCGTTAAATAATATTGTCACTCGGTTGTTATTGCCACACCTACACAAAGAGTTTATGATGACGTCTCTAGGGAGCATTTACCTCGACTACGCCTAAAATTATGACGTCATAATACTAGTACCTCACCTACCCGTTTGATGAAATTAAGATTCACAACATAGCAGTCGGGACAATTGCACAGATGATTACAAGACACTAGTAAATGCAACTGGTACCTGTTTATTCCTCACGTCCCCTTACTCCAGGTTTTGACCTAGAGAAGGACGCTTGTCCTTAGGGACAAATGAGGGACTGATCTTTATGATTAGTTAGTACAGCCTCCCCATGGGCTGTATACACGACGTCTACCGTTGGTGTGTAGATTGGAGGGCGTGCCCGTTATATATTTTTTTTTATTTTGTGGGTAATCGATAGGTGTCCATAGCATATTGCTAGTCCGATAAAAGTCATTGTGTCTGCACTGCTATGTGTCAGGTTAATTCTCTTGATGTAAAAAAATGATTACATCATTTTAAAAGGGAGGGGGGCATACTGCCACATGGCGTTTAGACAGAATGACGTCATCGAAAAATGCGGTATAAAATCATAGAGGAAAACACCACAAGAAACTGTTGATAAAGAACACAAAGGAGAGTGACGTCAGTTATGAACAGAAAAGGACATGGATTGGGAAGGTACTAGCTGGCCGTGAAATGCAAATATTGGCGGTAGAATAGTGTTGGCACATGAAACAGTGGCTGCGACTGAGATAGCAGGGAAGGAAGATATACAAGGTTTGCTACAACGTGTCGCTACATAACTTACGGGGTACCTAGACCTACATCGCGCAGAGCGGCAAAGGAGAACTGCAGGCAGAACGACAGAAGGGCAACGGAAGATGCGAAGGTACAATCTCTATGTAAGCAGGTTAGTGTTGAGTATCAATGAGTTCCTGTAAATAGAACTAGGTCCCGCTTGGCAACGACAAGCACCTAGGTACGGATAGAATTGATAGAAAATCTCAAACTGACTGTGAGAACTTATTAAATGTTATTACGTTTCAAAATCTTCAACGTGACAGTTGGCTTCGTCATTTCCCTGCCGTTCCAGTTCTGAACTTTGCTCGTTTACTGTTATAAGTTTGTGTCGAGCCGAAATTATTGATCGTGCTATTTGGACATTTTTCATGTAATTGTTATGAATGCTGGACTTATAGCATGGCAATCACCAATTGTGACATCATCACCAACTGCGACATCAACACCAACCACGACATCATCATCAACTGTGACATCAACACCAAATGTGACGTCATCACCAACTGTGACATCATCACCAACTGTGACATCATCACCATCTGTGACATCATCACCATCAGTGACATCATCACCCGGAAACACGTCACAAGAAGTAAACACCGCCCAAGATCATACTCTATTGTGGATTACGATTACTGTTGTTGATACTCTTATTGCTATTGTCGTGATTATTGCTGTTGTATTCTGTTGTATTCACCAGAGGGTCTATAAAATGAAGAATCATTTGGCAAAGTCTTCTAAAGACGATCAAGCAAATGATTTGAGCATGCTAGATTCCGATTCGTATATTGCACCTGAAAGCGCTATCACAGCAAACAAAAAGAGTATGGAAGATTTAACACATGTTAGGTATCAAAAAATGGATGAAGTAGAACCAGTCATCTTTCAGAAATTAAGAACGGTTGTCTACACCAGGAAAAATTGATTCTCCGAAAGCATAGGCCGTGATTGTGTAGAAATTCACGACACTAACCAAAATATACGAAAGGATGATGGGAATTATGACGTAGTTGTTGACAAAGAAAATGGTGATAAACAATCTGTAAGAATGGCGGCTCCTGTGGTGATAAGGGGTATAGATAAAGCACCTACTGAAGATGATGAGGGCGATAAACCTCGGAATAGTTCTGAGGAAGATGAAGTTTATGAGTGATGAGATGAAACTATTTGCAAAGGGAGATCTCTTGGTGCTAAGATAGAATTTGAACGTACAAATAAAATTGAAGAAAAATAAAAACGATTTTGTATTCTCCCGTTGATGAAAATTATGACCTTAAAGATACATCTACTGTTTTCTTTTTTTTTATGTTGCATATCCCTTGTAGGACGTTGCAGTCAACACCTGCGTTTTTCAGCTGCTGTTAATGTACTACCGACATACATACCCCCGTAAGTAACCAACGCGACACTATCCTGCGTTACTCACGAGAATACACGGGATTATGGAGAAAGACGTTAACACCTACGCCAGGGAGCCCGGCACTGCTTTTTAAGAATATAATTCAGAAAGAAATACATCTCGCATTGGCATATCATATGAAGAGTTTTACGTTGATAATGCTGGTACCAATAACACTGGCAATTACCAAGAAATGTCTATTGGTAACTACATGACATCTGAAACTCCGCATAAAGACAGCATTGGCAAAAGCCTTTATAGTGATGTGGCAAAGAGGTTACGGAGGCAATTCGCAATCCCCCTTACCAGGCTCGAAACTCAGCTGCGGGCGATTTGGCAGTAGTTCGTCTTGCATTGGTCTTTATACAATGGTATGAGTTACGATCGCTCAGAAAGCAATGGCAAACTACAGAACGTAAACTTGCCAATAAATCACAAACAGCCAAAGAATATTGGGGTTGACAGAGACATCACGTAAAGGATATGCAACTAACTTTTGATCATTTATGGTGAAAACAAAAAGTTAATTGCATATCCTTTACGGGTCGTCGCAATGAACCCCATCATTCTTTGGCTCCTTGTGATGGTACTCATACCATAGAATGAAAACCAGCTTTAGTGGTCGGCTTCACAGATCCGGCAGTGATCTTAAATGTGAGAAATATTACAATTGTAGACAACTTGCCATCGACGACGATGCTGAATCCCTCAGTTTATACTCAAGTTTGCGAAATAAAATCTGAAGGATAACAGATCCATATAACTTCATGTGTGAAAGCGATGTTAAATAGATTTAGTGTGGTGATGCACACTGCTTGGTGTAGTCAGGATCAAGTCACAGGTCAGGGCCATGTTATATATAGGTAAGGGTCATGTCGAAGGTCAGGGCCATGTTATATATAGGTCAAGATGATAAGTAGGAATCCCGTCGCTTGAATTTTTCAGTCTTGTACCACAAAACAAATTGTTACTTTTTCATAATTGTGTTTATAGATACAAGAAATCAGCACAGATCATGTAAGTGGCGTACCAAATGTGAGTGCAAGGGTTTGGTGTTAATTCTACAATCATAGAGGGATTTATTTTGTCTTTGTTTTGCTGTCGCTCACTTTGATCTCCAGCGTAGTTTACACACGTGCTACTACTTCTAGTAACCGCTCCGTGGCGGAGAGGTTACGGACGCAGTTCGTAATCCCGCATACCCGCGTTCGAAACACAGCTGCGGACGATTTGGCTGCAGACCGTTGATTGTTTACAAAATGGTATGGGTGCCGGTCGTTCAGAAAGCAATGACAAACTACTGAACGTAAACTTGCTAAGATTTCACAACAGCAAACCAATGCTTGTGTTGCATGCGATGTCCTGTAAAGAATATGCAACTAACATTTTTTTAACTACTTCTAGTGCACTGAACTGATTATTGCGGGTAGATCATCTTTACCCATTACCAGTGTCCCTCGCCACCAGTCGAGCCAATTTCGACTTGAGAGGTACTTGTAATTTACATCCCCAATTCAAGGACGAGAAGTCAACATTTTTTCCAACTGACCCGCTACCTTGGTATGAGCACATCGGATGTTTCAGAAGGAGTTCTTTTATTCATTCGGCCACGCTGACCCATGTCGTGGAATTTCATGTCAGTCTCTTCCAGTCTGAAAGTCTGGCCGGACGTGTGGTCATCTATAGGGTTCATCACGGTGGCCACCGGGAGCACTAGGAGAGATCAACGAGAAACCAACTCATCGCACACATTTGTATAATCTAGTCGGGCATTTGTAGACGCTCTTTCCCTGGCCGGGAAGACCCGTTTGCGGACAACATAACAACCTGCAGCTTTTATTGACAACTATCACCTAACTACTGCCAAACCTCTTTAGTAAAGTCTTAACCCACGCTTATCAAGTTACAGCCTTGCTCCTCTTTGCTTTCATGGTGAGCCCCAGTAACACACGGACTCTTACAGAAGATACAATTTAATCAGTACCTGTAAAGATCATAATAGACTAAGAGAAACATGTATAACACGTGCATGCGGAGGTCTATTAATGCGGGCATAATGGGATTAAAGAGAGTGGCACAAGACAAACAACAATGGTAGGTAGCGATCACGCAGTGTCAGGAGTGGGGCTCTATTGATATGTATGGGTGTTTAGTTTAGTTTACTCGACGAATCAACATCACGGCACACTGGTGTAAGTTCTACTCCTAACTCAAGCCTGAGTCCGGAGATTCTCAGCTCAGTGGACGAACTCCGTTTCATCGGCGAGGATCCTGAAATACTTTGGGTAGATTTTTAACTCGAAATTTTGCCCGAGCAGAGCCGTTAGGCTACTCTTTTTCGATTTCCAACTGCCACAGTATTTTTTTAACGTGTGCAACAATACACACGGGCGTCCGATCTCAATACCCAGGGACCAGGGGCAATTTTGTTGCTAGAAGTTCACGTGAAAAAATCCCGGCCTTCACCGGGGCTTGAACCCGGGACCTTCAGCACTCGAGGCGGATACCATACCTCGAGATCGCTCAGCCCCCTATATATATATGTTTTGCGTATCCTTTTACAGGACTTAGCTGTCAACAGCAGCATCTTTCAGCTGTCTGTTGATCTCTTGGCAAGATTACGCTCAGTAGTTTGCCATTGCTTTCTGAGCGGCCGGCTCAGTATCCGCAAGTCACGAGCGGGGGTCGAACCACCTCAGTTCTCGCTCCGCTGCGAGACTCTGCGTGATAAACGGGATTACAGAGAGAAAGTGTTGTAACCCCACAGCCAGAGAGACCGGCCTATATATATATACATATACAATATACAGGCATTGATAATGCACATTGGGAGCAAGTCGCCGCTGAACGTGTCGCATGGAGGGCAAATATCAGAAATGGAATAAAGTCAAAGGAGAAAATTATTGCAGATAAGTCACACACCAAGCGTTTGAGACGTAAGATGGTGCATGATGGTGGAAATGACCACGTGTTCAGATGCACCCACTGTGAACGGACATTTACAGCGCAAATTGGCCTTATCAGTCACACTCGCTACCGCCATAGTTAAAAGTTATTATGCCTTTTTAAAGCACAAACTATCGTCTGTCAAGACGGCAAGGTGCCAATGAATGAATGGATATATATATATATATATATATATATATATATATATATATATATATATATATATATATATATATATATATATATATATATATATATATATAATTTTGTAATATATATTTTGTAACTATATTTAACCTATATTGTAAGCTATATTTTGTAATTCTATATATAGATACGTCGGTCTCTCTGGCCGAGGGGTACACCACTTTCTCCGTTATCCCGTTTATCCACGCAGGGTCTTGCAGCGCGCGAGAATTGGAAGCGGTTCTACCCGCGCTGGTGACTTGCGGGATAAATAAGCCAGCCGCTAAGAAAGCAATGGCAAACTACTGAGCGTAATCTTGCTAAGAAATCAACAATTAGCTGAAAGATGCTGATGTTGACAGCGATGTCCTGTAAAGGATACGCAAAACATTATTATTATATATAGATACAGGATTCAACATTTTAGTTCCACGACAGCTATAACTTTACAGCCCTTCTTATGGCTCATCTTGCAACTTTAAAAAAAGTCATTAAAATGTCTTAAAAGTCTAGAGGATCGATTTCATCGCACCGGGTTTAATCCCATTTGGCCCGGTCTCTTTCTGCGGGGCGGCCTGTCGAAAGCTTCGCTCACAGCACCAACTCCGTAGCTCCAGTGACGACCCGTGGGACTCTCCTGGACAAATGCACTCGGGAACCGGAAGACGTAGTCCGGAATCGAACCCCCAACAGTCGGAGCGTGAGGCAGACGGCTTGATCACTTTAAGAACTCTTGACATATTGATATTTGTGTTCCAAGCTTCACTCTCTTCAACATATTGTCAACACACAATGACATTACGGCAAAGAATACGATATACAGTAGGACAGCGGTAGCTTAACGGGTAGGGTTATTTTCTTCTTGGCTTTATATTTACAATTTATCACCACAGTCGTCATTACACGCGTACACTTTTTGTAATTCTAAACCAGCGCAATTATACTTCTAACATGAATTGTTTATGTTTGGTGTATATTCACAGCAATCATTTTACAAGGTTTGTTTCACTTTGTTTGTTTTCCAATGTAAATGTTACATTCAAAATAAATTAAACATGTTTGTACATCACTTATAATTTATGTGCGAAAGATGAATAATTGGAAGGGTCGATTTAAGACGGGTCTGCGTGCCAAATTTGTGACCTATGAAAATAAAATTCGTCTGCTAGTTCATATGTATGTGTGTGTGTGTATGTATGTATGTAACCGCATAGGGAGATAATAGAGATAGTTGCAAATGCTGACCGCTTATGGGACATAGAAGAAGAGAAGAATACAATGAAGACAAAGAGAATCTCATCCTATCTCCACGGTTAACATGAAAAGAGAAGATTTAAAGATATCAGAAGAATTGCAGGACTCTAGCGGGGAACTATGCTCTAATGCAAATTCCAGACAATGAATCACTGAGGTGGGCTGGACCAGAATTAATGAATGGAAAAAACAATTACTAACATCACTTGAACAGCAACGACTAAACATAACCCATCATTAACAACGGTAATGAAACTTTTATTTGCCAAATCTCATGGTCTGATGGTGAATTGACACCCAGACACAACACATGATTGATGTAATTACAGCAATTGGAACCAATGTTCCTACAGTGAGAGTCACTGCTGCCTAACATTCATGGTCGTATAACTGAGTACTCATCCGACAGACCAATAAGAACATAACAAAGGAATTTCAGGACTAACAATGATGATAATAAGGATGTACTCTCTATTGATCCCAAACCCAGAGCTTGGTGGTTAACGCGTAAAGTAAATGGAACTCAAAAAGTCCACAGTAACTATAACTGCTGCCTGGCATTACCAACAGTAAGTGGTCTCTGGTCGATTGGTAGTCCTCAGCCATGTTCATCCGAGTCTGTGGGTACCCTCAGTGCTCACCCGGGACACTCACATCCACAAGCTAATTGGGACAAACACACACAAAAAATCGCAACCTAACCAAAAACATAATTACAGTCATGGTCATGGACACAAATATTAGTGGGGAAAATAACCAACTAGTCAAGCAGAACAGAAAACCTGCAACTCTAACCATACAGGCATAAACTAGGGTATGGAGAGCTCCATTACTGGATCAGTTGGGAGGGGGTGGGGAAAATGGGGGTAAGGGAAAACCCAGGAATGTTCTCTCCTCATAACTAGGATTGAGGAGTCATATCCTGCAACAAAAGCAAACAACATTAAAATATTTAACTTTATAAAACAAATGCATATGAATTAATAATTTACATATACAAGGAGCTTCGCATAAGTCGTTAGCCTGACCATGAAGGAGTAGGCGGAGAAAATTGAAATTTGGCACATGTATAGCTCATTCAATTTGTAATAGACATGTGAATTAGGAATTTCCTCCTTAACTGGTTTTCCCGATATGGTGCATGGCACATCATACCTTATTGACCAGATCTGCACTTCCAACAGTTTGTCAGAACAATGGAGAAATCATACGCCAGGACTGTGATAAAATTCTTGATGTTACAGGGAAAAGCACCTACAGAAATACACAGAGATGTGGAGCCAGTGTTTGAGGGAGTCTGTCCTTCGCATGCTTCTGTAAAAAAAAATGGTGTTTGCAGTTGAAGTTTGGCTGTTCCCAGGTTGCTGATCTGCCAAGATTAGGACGACCGTCCTCAGAGTGCAGTGATGCAAATGCTGCAAACGTGAAGAAAGTCATAGACCAGGATAGGAAAATGACAACTGCAAAGATATCGGGTTCAACAAAACTGAGTAAGAGTACAGTTTTTAGAATTTTACACAACAGACTGAACATGAGAAAAGTGTGTGCCCGCTGGGTCCCGCGCCTGCTGGCATGTGAACAGAAACAAACACTGGTTGATTGCTGTGGCCAGTTGCTCAGCATGTGGCTGTCGAAAAACATGTTGACGACCATGGTGACGGTATATGAGACTTGGATTCACCATTATGACCCAGAATCCAAAAAGCCAGAATGCAGTGGGAAACCCCGGGCTCCCCAACACGTGTCAAGCCAAGAGAACACAAATGTGCAAGAAAAGTCTTGCTGACTTGTTTTTTTTTTTTTTTTTGGGGGGGGGGGGGGGTGGGGGGGGGACGTCAAAGGTGTCATAATGAAAGATTACATGCTTCATCGCAACACGGTTAATGGGCAGTACTATGCAGATCTCCTTATCAAGCTAAGAAAGGCTGTGATCAGAAAACGATGGATAGCGCATACGCAAATTCTGCCTTTGCTTCAAGACAACGCGCACTCCCATAAAGCACGGCTTGTATTGCAAACTGCCAACGATTTGAATATTGACATTCTTCCACACCCACCTTATTCTTCAGATTTGGTTCCATCAGACGTTTTCCTTTTCCCAAATCTTAAAATACAGATGAAAGGAAATCGTTTTGACAGTGATGAAGATGTCATACTGGCTTGTGATAACTGGTTTAGTTAGAAAAATAGGTTGTTTTATTCTGAAGGTCTTTTCAAGGTCTCGCAGAGATGGGAGAAATGCATAAATTCAGGTGGTGGCAACATTGAGAAGGAATAAACATTGTGCCAAATTTCAATTGTCTCCGCCTACTCCTTCATGGTCAGGCTAAAGACTTATGAGAAGCCCCTTGTACATTCCCCTGCTGTTCATTCAAACACAGTCTACCACATTATTCACACTGCCCAGGTTGAGCCCTACGCCAGCCACACACATTGAGGACAGTTGGACATAGCACCTCAGCACTAGTTAGGTTCATAGATCTCAAATAACACATCTCTGTAATGACAACCATCAAGTGACAGGACAACATCATGATGCACTTGACAGCCAGGACACAACAGCCAAAAGCCAACACATAACTCCATCTGTCACATATTGCATATACTGACCCAATAGGAGAACATTGTTTGAACCTGCACACACCATACATAAGTAACTCCTTAATCACAACAACAAGAACAATCAGTGCTACATCTGCACTGACTGTAAATCAGACACGTTATGCATTTTCCTATGAAACCACAAACACCATATAATTTCTCATGATGGTCAAACCCAGCATTCAGTTTATCAGGGAATACTCATGCTGCCTTATGATGGGGATATTTCACCGGCTACCAATTATTAAACTACATGACCACATATCTGTCCACATTTAGAGGTTATATACACACCCTATTAGCCTCTCGTTACAGCTCAAAAACACATCCAAGCTTTGTTTACATATGTTCATTGTCTGCTAATGCTAGTAATAAAAACCAACAGGCGAGTATTAATGGCAATGGGGATGACCTGCTTGCTGGTTCCGCCTTGCCGAGGGAGGCTTCATTACTACCTACACAGAGCTTTCATATTATTCTAACACTTATCCCTTAGTTTCAACAACTATTCTAAATATTCGTTACAGAACCCAAGGCGATTATTAAATGTAGGGTTGGTTATAGCCCAAATCTCTTATATTGTTTAATAAAAGCGAGCAAAACGATTTGCCAACGTACCTCAACAATCGAGCGTTCCAGCAGGAATGTTTCTGCAAGCCATATTCTGCGAATTCTCTTCACTGTTTCGCTTCTTCAGAGGTTTTACACATTAATACATATGACACAATCTGTTCGACACTTGACACTATTATATATGTTAACAGATGCAGGTGGTGTGAGGGGACAGTTATATTCTCCCTCCCAACTTGATGCCAATGCGGCCGTCGGCCGCCGAAGCCGCTCCAGAACTGAATCACCGGGGCAAAATAGTGCACTCTTTTTGGCCGGGTCAATTACCCATGATGCTCCAGTCCTGCAAGGGTGATTACGTCAGATCAACACCATCATGTTGAGCCGTGTCGATCTTTTACATTATATATATAATATAACCAACAAACCCCGGATCACTGGCGTGTGAAGCGCCATTATATATATAATGTTATATGAAAAAATTTATGAGCTTTCGCTGAAATATTATGGATATAACACTCTCTTTTATGAGAGAAACTAAGTCGCAAAGACAACTTATCACAAACATCAGAAAGATGCAGTCATCGTTTTTTGGCCACGTTATGAGAAGACAAAAACTGGAAAATGTGACAACTGGAAAGATTTGCGGAAAGAGAGATAGTATCTGATGATAGATACAGTGATTGTAGAAAGTGGAAAAATTGCTTTAGTTTGAATAGTAGAAAGACAGAAGTCAAGGTGATATCAAAGAAACAGGTTGTGCCTAAATATGCAATTGACGTAATCGACGTTATTTTGGAGCAAGTGCAGAAATTCAGATATCTAGGTATATGGATAATATAAGATGGAAGATGCATCACTGAGATAAAGAACAGAATAGGGCAAGAAAACATTGCATTCTATCAAATGAAGAACAGTTTGTGCAATAAGTCATGGTCCTTGAAAGTTAGAAAGAGAATTCTTGCATGTTACATAGAACCAGTTTTAACATACGGCTGCGAGTCCTAGACAATTGGTAAACTGCCCCCCCCCCCCCCCCCAAAAAAAAAAAAAAAAACATATCACTGGAAGCCTTGGAGATGTGGTTTTACAGAAAAATGCTGAAAATTAAATGGGCAGCCAAAATGAGCAATCTGGACATTTTGAGGGAAGTCTAGTCTCAAAGACAAATTATCACAAACATCAGAAAGAGGCAGCCATCGTTCTTTGGCCACGTTATGAGAAGACAAATACTAGATCATGTTGTGATAACCTGAAATATTTGCGCAAAGATAGGTATAGGAAGACAGCGTTAGAAGAGTCTTGACATTCTTGTGTCATTGCATGGAGGGATCCATGCCGTCAGAGATCGCAATTTGTGGAGAGCATGATCGTCCATGCCTGTCGGCTAGGCACTGGATGATGATGATAATGCGGAGGATGATGATGATAATGAGGATGATGATGTGTTGGTGGTGGTGGTGGTGGTGGTGGTGGTGGTGGTGGTGGTGGTGGTGGTGGTGGTGGTGGTGGTGGTGGTGGTGGTGGTGGTCATAACACTCCCTGGGGTGAGGGGAACCTGCTATCACACTGTAACAACGGAATGTCTTTAGCCCTGGGACATAGGTGACCTCAGTCCACAAAACCACTTCAGCCGTTGGATCACTATCTCCCTCGCTATCAAGCAAGGGACGTTACCCTTTTCAAACCTCGTCCTGAATTCATGACACAACTCTGGTATCTAACTATGTGAACAAGATGCTGTATTATACAAGATGAATGAGAATGATGATGATGATTCCGAGATAGGCCTCGCGGTATCTATGCGAGACAAGACATGGCAAAGTTCGAGTAGCCTTCAGGAGAGAGTGTCATCATCGTCACGGCCTCAAGTATCACACCATGGGTTAAGTCGGACACGCTCACCGAGTCTATCAGGCCTCCCGTCAGGTATAGGCTTCTCCCCTTGGACAGGATGGCTGGCGAGTTGACTCATGGGTACTTGGGACCTCCTGTGGATGACGTCACTGAAATCTGGACCACACTAGGCTAGGGCACAATACTGTCTCTCGTGTGACGTTGGAACTAGGACCTTTCTCTGGAAAAGTCTTGAAGTATAAATGGATTCACTGCTGCTCTAGCTAGATGTAAATCTTCCACTCAATGGTAGTAGCAGTCACAACTGTCTATGCGACCAGCGTCGATCATCTGACTTATAGTGCAGATATCACAGCACAGATACATCCCTCGCTGAATAGTGGCACTGTCAAAAAGGTCAAAGCAGATAACAGTTCTTTCCTCAATATGATGCACCACATGGTACCAGGCACTTGGTAGTGAAGACTCCATAGCTAGCTGGCATGAGGCAGTCAGTCAGGTTCACAACAGGGAAAATAACAACATCAAGATACTTGCCCAGGTGAAACACCGAACAAGGCAGTAAGGTGCTGTCATGGCCAACAACCGGGTATATCAGACGTGGAGTGGGCGATGAGTTAGCTGGGCCTCATACTGAGACGTAACTCTCGGTGGTAAGTACCTCTCGCGGTGGTGGTGGGCTTACAAGCTGCTAACGTCGGCACTTGCCATAGTCCGAATCACTGGACTCGTCACCCGATCGTCGCTCTGCTCTCATCAAGCTAGAACCTGAGGAGGACACACTCAGTGAGAGCAACATGATTCAGACTTACCAACAGCAGATACACTTAGAGTCCGTTGACTCAGACGGGTGGACCCTTCCCATATGGGCCGTACTCCTTCATTGGCTGCTCTAAAGGTCGAGGACAGACTGGACCTAGAACCAAAGCGGCAGCTGTCCACCTGCATCCTCTTTCCCAGACGAACGTAGGGCTGGGCCAAGGTTGGTGTCTGAGAGATGGTGCGATGCTGAAACACTGCTATATAACATATATGGTTAGTGAGTTAGTTGTACTTATAGACAGAAGGGCCCTGAACGAGGGCCGATGGCAGTACTTCCTAAACCCCTTTTCTGTTATCTGCCACAGCTGATGTCGTACCATGCCGGAGGTACAATCCACTAGATCAAATTACACGTACACATACCTTCAACAAAACAGCACTACTGTGAAAAGGGGAGCTGTTGTCACTGCAACGGGACATGATGTCGGGACTCTTCAAAGCCCGTCAAGACACTGGCGTCCGCTCTCCTTCACTTCGCACTGGCCAAAATGTCGACTGCCTTCCAGCAACCTTTGTTCCCAACTGAACTCGTGGTCCTGGGCGATCGACTGCGGCTGCGTCAGACATGCGCAGTCCGTAGTGTCGGACAACCTGTTCCGCCACCCACCTTCGGGAATCTTCTTCATGGAAGAGCAACACCTCTGGTCGGGTTGTGTCATTTTACTAGTTCTTTCCCTTTGACCAGCAAATTTCCACCCGAATGCCCGATGTTTCCACGGACATTTCCCTTGTCGGAAAAATTCCGAGGCTAACCGAATGATTTCTGTGACAGTGGTGATGATGATGATGATAACATTCTACACATTCGCGCAATATCAGCGACGACCTACATCATATTTCAGCCACAGTAGGATTTATTTTTTCACATGACATGATATATACCACTGTAGTATGCACCTGACCAGATGCGGCGAAATATGCCAGGCAATAAATCGTGCAATATTTTATTTACGGTGTCTGTGTTTAAATTCACTATGGGAATACATTGTTTAACTCTTGTAGTCCAATATGATCTATTTTTAACCCATCGCCACTGGTCTGCAGTTGCTTCTTCATCCTGACATATGAAGTTGTTATTGTGAAGTAACAGATGCCTGGTCTGGCAAGAGTTAAACGTGGACCAACAATGCCATGACCTGTGAAGTTATTCAACCCGAACGCTGGCAGGAACTTGTCAATCCACTACATATATGCCCACAATTAAACCAAAATTAAAGTGGTTTCCCTGAGTCTCCACTTAACTATACATTAACCAAAGTCAATTGCTATCAGTGTCTGCTTCGTGCGGATGGCAACTAGAAACTAATGCCAGCAAAAGTTTACAGTTCAGTGTTAATGACCACTCCACAGCATCTTCTCCTCTAACGGAATCAGTTTAGTCCAATACAGTGTTCAGTGACCCTCCTATTTGATATCCTGTAAATTATCCACTACTCCCTGCCAATACATCCCCATATTTTTGGAATAGTTCACTTTTACATTCCTTAGCATGTCTTCTGTCGGATTCGGTACTTGTTTTTGTTTAAAAAATGTTGTTTTAATGCATTATTCATATTTTACTTAACCTACCCTAGGTGTCAAATTGTCTACTTATTGAAAATTGTTACGAAATTGACATTTCAAACCATAGCAACGGTATCCGTGCAAAGCGGTAACCACATGTGTTACATACTGTTTTAATGGTCATGATCTCCCCTAATTGTTCATGAAGCTTTGAGATCGTGTAATTGCAAACTCTCCTATTTACAGCTGTTTCTTTTGAATCAATAATCTTGCAGAAACTTCCATATATGGAACACAACTCATGACCATAGGCAATGCACGATTGCCGTTGGCTGAAACTGATCACATGGGTATCCAATTTTTTCCAAGATGGCCATTTCGTTATGTTTACGCTTCGCGGCCGATTAACAAACGATATGGAAAATGCTTCGTTCCAAGAGATTTTACGTCCAGTCATCTGCTCAACGAAAGAAATCTCTGTCTACAACTCACAAATGCTCGTAATCACCAAAAAGCCTACTAGAATGTCATAAACAATACAGAGGATCGCTTACGGTCGCCAGCATGGAGGTTAGGCATTGAACCGTTGATGCTTGTGGCTGGTTTATGCTCGTGACTACAGTTTACAATCGCATTTTCCTCATGTTGGACTGGTAGTACATGGTTCCGTCGCTCTGCTATTGAGTGAGTGCCTGAGCGACACCGTGAGCTGTGAAATTCGCGTAGAATGCTTTTTACATCTGTCTTGTACAGTGAACTGCATGTTCAGAAAAATGGCTACCGGAGGTTGCTGGATTGACTGATCTGCCTTTTCGGTTCACGAGTGCATTTTTCTGGAGACTCCTGGGAGTCGGCGCTGAAGCTGCGGAGTTCGTGCTTTATGCGACACTTTCGGCAGGTCGCCCTGCGGTAAGAGACCGAGCCATGTGAGAAAACCCGGGTCAATGAGGTTTTTCTGGTGACTGTCGAGTCCTTAGCCCAACGACGATAAATTGTGGCGAGTGTGGATGAATTTTGTGTTGGCATTCTGACGGCGGCATTATGCACAGTGTACCTGTGCGAGCTTGTTGGATTGCCGAGACTCCTGTCTATTCCACTTTTCACATTTGGACAGTGGGGAACATTTTGTGTGATATTCGCTTGTACGGAAATGGAGCAAAATGGGGACGACCCGTTGCCGTGAAGTTGGAACCTCGACTAACTAATACATCCCAATAAAATGATACAGCCAAGAATCGGTGAAAAGTAGGCAACATCCCAAACAAGACTCTCTCTTTCTCTCCGTCTCTCCCTTACCCTCGTTCTCTCTCTCTCTCTCTCTCTCTCTCTCTCTCTCTCTGTCTCCCTTATCCCCCTCTCTTTTCCTGTAACCCTCTCTCCCCTTTCTCCCTTACCCTCTCTACGTTGCCCTCTGCCTCCCCTCTCTCTCTCTCTCTCTCTCTCTCTCTCTCTCTCTCTCTCTCTCTCTCTCTCTCTCCGTTAAACGCGAAGAGAAACCAAATCCTCAGGATCCAATTAACAACTAAACATAAGACACACGAGACTAATCTTCCGAGTTAAAACATATCATGCCCCACATAATACAATAAATATCTAACCAGAATAGATTAGTTGCGTGAACCAACCTGTAGGCAGTGCTTCCAATAGAACCTCTCCTGAACACATACTTGTAATGTCGACAAGACTGGCTGACCGGTCACATACACTGCTCTCAACACACCGACTACACACTTCACTGCCATAATGAAGAGCACCTGCGCTTTTATGAAAGCCAGAATGGGATATCAAGAGTCACATGCTCATAGCTAAAGAAATTATATCATCATACGATCGTCATCATCATCATAATCAACAACACCATAAAATGTGATATACATTTGTAGCAAATGTTTGTATTTCGTAATACTTTTGAGTCAAGAATCGTTATCACAGCACACGGAACATTCCCGTACGTGCTCATTTCTCGTCTTCAACAGCCTGCGAAGAGTCTCAATACTTATGGTACCAGCGGCAGTTTTATTATATGATCGGCTGGCCTTTCTTCGGGGTTGTTGAGAGTCTGCTAGATCCTCTGGTCACTCCCTGCAGCACCATTCTCTCCAAGCCGTGATGATCTGCCCGTTCTTCTGCACTATACACACGATTACAAAGGGCCCCGACAACATCTGCCTTATCATGAACCAATATCCCACCAAGAGGTGTAGACCCAGCCAATCCTTCCACCTGCTCGTTTTCCACCACAACAGCATGCCCTGGCGAAAACATCCAACAGATGCTCTCTATTTTTGATTGTTGAATGGAAGCCTACCACTCTGTCCGAAGCATGCCAGTCTTCACATTTCTCATCATACTTTGTGAACCCGTTACAATCACAACATGCGTGTGCCGTTTGTCCTGCGGTCATCGGAACGCCCTCGTAACTACCCCCATTTCCATTCTCAGACTACATGTTGTGGCATCATATGCCATGCTCTCCTGCACCAAACAACTTCTCCACGAACCCCTAGGCACTAACTACTTTTTCCCTGTCAGCAAAGATCCATCTATGTAGATGATTACATCATCTGGTCGCGAATTGTCGTGGATCAACTGTTGCCCTGCCATTCAGTGCAGCCTACCGGCCAATCCTTGTATTCCCGAACCAATGTACAGTTTTAACTCCTTGCATATGATGAGTCATTTGAAGTAAATCAACACGAATTAAATTGATCAAACTCACATGTTGTGGATTTGGTAACTGGACTTTACAAGTCCAAATTAAGTAACATATACTCCATGCCAGTATTTCTACAAGTCAATTTTGGTAATTTTTGCTTCTATATTTATTCTCAATGTGCATTTATAAGTGGATCTGAAGCAATGAACTTCGAATTACAGTTCCCAATCATAACTCTAACATTACTCCCATAAATATGAGATTGTGATCACGCACGTCTTGAATGAAAATAGAAACAGTTACGGGAGATTATCTGCCTTTTAAACATTTTCAGTGTGTATGTTAATCACGTGCACAAGTTATATCCCTTTAAGTTAACCATAGAGCAGACATTGTGACTATAACACTACTAAAACTATGTTTTTAATTTAACAAACTATGTATTTATTTTTAAATATTAATAGTTTTCCCGAGGAAGAGTTTAAAAGTTAAAATAAAATCAAGACTCTATACACAAACTCAAATTGTACTCATAAATCTGCATACTGTTGCCAGTTTACCTACATCGGCAGAACAGAGAGGAAGTTGAATAGCAGGGTAGTCAAACATATACTCAATTGGATTGACAGACTAATAAACAATGACTCTGGGAACCTGACAAATCCGATACACCACAAACCTTCCATATCATCGATTGGACGACACTTTTTTGGAAACCGGTCACGTGGTTGATGGGGGAAATGCGTTTCGTCTGTTGTTTACCACATAAAATGGTCGATTGCTAAAGCTGGCAGAAGCAATCGCCATTAATTTACAGAAGCCAATTTTGTGCATACGGAAAGACATGATAATCAGTTTAAAATTACCGTGGTAAGCAATTCAAATTACTGTGTGAATATGTGTTGTATATTTTAGCTTGAAGGATTTATCTGATTACTTTATTTAATTGCTGTGTGATTTCTGCAGTATCACTGCAGTATATTCTGCAGTATATTTCTGCAGTATTTTATTTATATAAAGAGAAGGTGTCCAAGAAACAATTGCAACATTCACACTTGCGAGGACTTCGGAGTTTAGACTTGGGCAGCTCTGAGGAATATTTCTGTAAATAAAAGACATAGTCCCTCTGTCCTATAACCCCAACTGGAGCATGGGCAGTCAAGCAACTTAACGCTAACTTTTACAATCTCCCGTACTCCCCTCATGTCCTCCCTTGATTTTTCATCTCTATCTCCAATTATTTTTCCTGTGTGATTTTAGATCTCCACCTGTTTCGTTTATAGAGGACATTGTGTTGACACAACCAGATGACTTATCACTAGTCTTAATCGTCACTAAAATGTTGTTGATGATGATACGGGGATGAGTGGTCTCGAGGTATGGTGTCCGCCTTGAGTGCTGGAAGTCCCCGGTTCAGGTCCCGGTGAGGGCCGGGATTTCTTCACGTGGATTTCTAGTAATAAAATGTCCCTTGATCTCTGGGTAGTGAGATCGGACACCAGTGTGTATTGTTGCCCACGTAAAAGTTGGGAATTGGACAAGAGTAGCCTACGGTGCTGCCCGGGCAAAATTTCGAGTTAAAACATTTCTCCGGACTCAGGCTTGAGTTAGAAGTAGAACGGAGCACATTTGGATTAAACCCGTGAGCCGTGATGATGATCCGTCGACTAAACTAAACTAAACACTACTGAAAGATGTAGATAAATAAACACACATGTGTTTGCAGATGTTACATGAATGTACATTTGTCACATCAAGGTCACATAACGTGTCGTGTTTTCATCAAGCTTTTGCCGGAATGAATCTCCGCTAAATTTAAATGCCACGCGACATTTGTACCACTTATTATCATCACCTTTCCCATCTGCATACTATGTTTTCCCGAATTTACCACCCAACATTACGAAGTAATTCTTTGCGAAGCATTGCTCTTATCAGGTGGTGCAGAATAGTTGTGGATTTTTGCATCTCTTCTGCCACATTTCCGGTCTATCCGTATTGTTATAGCCATACAAGCGGTATTCAACTACACACGTGTCCAGTCCATAACAACTGTCAAACTCTCTGTCATTTGATGTTTATAGTACCTTGCAGTCTAGGACAGGGGGGGTCTTGAGTCTGAGGAATTAAGGCAGCCAAAATGTTATTGTCCATCAAGAATGCTAATGACCATTCATTTCGTCCAGTGGGGTTGAAAGTATGGAGCCGTGAGTTCTAAGATGGCTGATAAGGCCTATTTTGGCTCGAAATGTTCTTTGACAATGTGGACAAAGAATGCTTGACGTTCCAGGAGAAGGACCTCCGGCTGTGTTTTTTCTGTCCAGCCTCTTTTTCACAGCTCTTGCAATCCTGGTTGCTTCACAAGTGACTGCACCTTTGCGTACTGATGTACACCACGAATTTCGGTCTTTGGCATCTGTCTCTCAGGTGTCAAGATGAATTCCAAAAGCTTTCAGTGAGATTTTCAGAGTGTCTTTAAAGCGTTTCCCCAGGCCGCCTTGGGAGCGATTACCACAACGCAGCTCGCCGTAAAACATTCGTTTAGGGAGCCTGTGATCTGGCATGCGAGTTAAGTGACTAGCCCAGCGAATCTGATTCTTTATTAGTAGAATGTGGATACTGGGACGCTCTTTCTAGAACTTCAGTGTCTGCTATCTTGTCTTGCCATTTAATCTTCAATAGCTTCCCAAGGCACACTGTGTGGAAGTGGTTTAATTTCCTAGCGTGTCGATGATAAACAGTCCGGGTTTCACAAGGATATAGCAGTGTGGATAATACAATTGCTTCATAGACTTCCAGCTTTGATTGCAGGCTTATTCCATTTCTGTCCCATACATTCTTGTACAGTCTGCTAAATGCCTCGCTGGCCTTGGAGATTCTTGCATTAACTTCGTCATCAATTGTGGCAGCTTGTGACACAGTGCTGTCAAGATAGGTGAATTTGCCTACAACACCTTGATATTCGGCACTGTGTGATCATTCCCTGGAGCTGGCTGGTACATAACTACAGTCTTCTCCAAGATGATATTGAGTCCAAAGTTGGCACAGGCATATGAGAAAGCTTAAACATTGTGTTGCATATCTGCCTCTGAGTTGGCATACAGAGCGCAATCATCAGCAAACAGCAGCTCTCTGACGGTGTCGCTGTTAGTTTTGGTTTTAGACTTCAGCCTTCTGAGTTTGAACACCTTTCTAACCATGCGGTAATTAAAGTCTATTCGAATATCTTTGTTCTCGAAGGCATTCGTCAGCATAGCTGAAAACATGAGATTGAACTGAGTTGGTGCCAGGACACATCCTTGTTTCACTCCATTGGTGACAGGAAAGGGCTCGGACAGTTTACCATTTTCCTGTACTCTTGCCTGCATACCATCATGAAATAGCCGCACTATTTGGACAAACTTTCGTGGACCGCCATAATTCGCCATAATTTTCCACAGTCCTTCTCTGCTGACTGTATCAAAAGCCTTGGTAAGGTCAATGAAAGTGGAGAGCATTTCGCAGTTCTGTTCCTGACATTTCTCTTCCAGCTGCCTTGCAGCAAACATCATGCCAACAGTTCCTAGTTCTTTTTTGAAGCCACATTGACTCTCAGGAAGAAGACCTTGATCGAGATGGGCCATGAGGCGATTGAGAAGAATTCTGGCGAGTATCTTCCCTGCAATTGAGAGCAGGGGGATGCTTCGGTGGTTGTCACAGGATTGGCGGTTTCCTTTTCGTTTGTAAAGGTGGACTATTGACGCGTTCTTGAAATCTTCTGGCATGGTCTCGTTCACCCATATGTTTGTAAATGCTTGATGAAGCTACTCGATTAGGACCGGCCCACCTTTCTTGTATATCTCTGCTGGGATGGAGTCAGGACCAGGCGCCTTACTGCTGGAAAGTTGCTGGATGACTTTGTTTACTTCCACTATGGTTGGCAGGTCATCAAGTGTCTCATTGTTAGGAACTTGAGGAAGGCAGTTGATGGTTTCATCATCGAAGAAGGAAGTTGCATTTAAGATGTTGCTGAAATGCTCTGCCCAGTGTTGAAGGATTTCTTTCTTATCGGTGACCAACATTCCCCCATCTGCACTGAGAAGGGAAAATTTGCCTGGTGATGTGGGACCGTATGCCGCTTTCAGTGAGTCGTAGAAGTTTGTCATGTCATGTCTGCCAGCAAAGCTGTGAATTTCATCAGCTTTGTTGCTCAGCCAGGAGTCCCGCCTGTGCCTAGGTTTCTGCTGCACTATTCTCCGAATATTATTGAAGGCATATTTTTTGTTATGTTGACTTCGGGGCATTCAAATGTGCCTTGAGGAGAAGATGTTTCTCGGCCAGCAATTGGTTGATATCTTCGGAACTTTCATCAAACCAATCGTTATGTTTTCGGTGGGCTGGCCCCAGGTTTTCTATAGCAGTGGTGTAAATTATGTCCTTTAGGGCTCACCATTCTGTTTCCTTATCCTGTTTAGCTGCAGCATTGGATCTGAGGCTGTCTTCCAGCATATTTTCAAACGACAGCTGCATTTTTTTTTGCTGTTCAGGTAGGTAACATTTAGTTTTTACCCCTTGAGGACTCCGTGGTGGTTTGATGTGTATGTCGAGCCAAAATAGGCCTTATCAGCCATCTTAGAACTCACGGCTACATACTCTCAAACCCACTTGATGAAATGAATAGTCATCATCATTCTTGATGGACAAACAACACACTGGGAGACATATACTTACCCATGCACAGACAGAAGGGCATACAGATACACTGATACAATTTAGAGCGCAATTGGGAGGGTACTAGCCTTATCCTGGTGCGAGGAAATGCAACCCAAAGACAAAATAAGTCATGGCAGGGCAGACCAGGCCCTAAGCCTTGGTTGGCAGCTGGTCTAGGATCGAAGCTCCGACAGGCGGACAGTTAGAGCATTGCTTTGCTGATCCGGCAGCTTCTGCAGCTTGTCTTGTTCCAGATGTATAGGTGTTAACTTTCCTCTGGAGTGAACTAGGCAGGCCGAGAGAGGGATCATGCTGCATGGGCAACACATGGTTTCTTTATTTTAGCCCAGGCTTTGTGCTATGGAGAGGCAATAACTCCATCCCTGGTCTTAACCGGTCTCGGAATCAAAGCGAGAGGCAACTGTTACGGGTTATAAGTCCTTGTCAGTTGGCGTAGACATGGGGCGCCACGCGTTGCCTCTGACGGTGGGAGACACCTACAGGTGTCACTGATCAGCTACCGCCCGCCTCAAGCTGGGCAGCCCCCGGCCAATTGGGTGCTGATCCGCCACAGCCTGCCTGCTTCAATGGGTGCTTGGGGCTAGGACAAAATCTGAATCGCAGGCTGTAAAACCAATGCACCAGGCACTAATAAAAAGAATAATAGAAACCTCAAGCTACGGCTTGCAACCTGGAACGTCAGAACCATGTGTCCAGGATTTTCCACTGACTTGACAATTATTGACGATGTGAGAAAAACGGCTGTGATTGATGCTGAACTCAATCGTCTTAACATTGATATTGCTGGCCTGCAGGAGACTCGCCTCGCTGAGGAAGGGTCACTCAGGGAAAACAATTACACCTTTTTTGGAAGGGAAGAGGGCAGGCAGAAAAAAGGCATCACGGTGTGGGCTTTGCAGTGAAGAATTCGCTACTGGGAATGATTGATATCCCAGCTGGAGGTAATGAAAGATTATTATCACTGCGCTTGGCAACCTCTTGTGGATTTGCCACCATTCTCACTGCATATGCACCGACACTCACTTCCTCTGATGATGTGAAAGATACGTTCTATGAGCAGCTAGACTCTGCGATCAAGGCAGTTCCAAAATCCGACTACATTTATATGCTCGGTGATTTCAATGCTCGTGTGGGCAAGGACTCGAGTTCATGGCCAGTGTGCCTTGGAAAATACAACATCGGTCGCATGAATGATAATGGGCAAAGGCTGCTGGAGCATTGCACTAAAAATGACCTATGTATTACAAACTCCTTTTTTAAAACAAAAGAGATGCATAAGGTCACATGGAAACATCCAAGATCCGGCCATTGGCATCAGCTGGACTTCATTATCACACGGAGACAACATCTGAACCATACATCATTAACTCGAAGTTACCACAGTGCTGACTGTGATACAGACCATTCTTTGGTTGTTGCAAGGGTTAGACTGAGACCAAAGAGAATCTACACAGCTAAACACAAGTCTAGCCCCAGGATTAATATTATTAACACTCACAATCCTGGAAAGTGCTTTGAATTTCAACAGCAACTTGAGGACGCTTTCAATGATACATCAGAAAATTGTATAGTAAATGATAAATGGAGTAAACTTAAGGAAACTATTTATAAAACAGCGGTATGGGTTTACGGCACTGTGGATCATAAGAGGCAGGACTGGTTTGCGGCAAACAGCCAGATACTGCATCCCTTGATTGATAAAAAGAAGATAGCTCTCTTAAGAAACAAGGAAAGACCAACGCGTAACACTCTGAGTGAGCTGAAGCAAGCGAGGAAGGATGTACAAAAGGCTGCCAGGCAGTGTGCGAATGACTATTGGATCAAGTTATGTGAGTCCATTCAAATCGCAAGTGATAAGGGAAACATCAGAAGCCTGTATGAAGGGATAAAGAAAGCCTGTGGTCCAATGATCAAAAGAAGTGCACCGCTGAAAACCTTGACTGGAGAAATCATCACTGATAAGAAACAGCAGATGGATAGATGGGTCGAGCACTATTTAGAGCTTTACTCAAGTGAGACCAAGCTGGCGGATGATGCCCTCAACGCCATAGAGGCCCTGCCAACTCTTGACCACCTGGACACACTTCCCACTATAACAGAAGTTAAGTGTGCTATAAATGAGCTTGCATCTCGCAAGGCTCCAGGTAAGGATGGGATTCCAATAGAGGTGACCAGGAGTGGGCAAGACACCCTCGCTCTGCAGATCCACCAGCTAATAGAGCTATGCTGGCGAGAAGGACAAGACCCACAGGATTTCAAAGATTCAAAAATCATAACGCTGTACAAGAACAAGGGAGATCGGAGCGACTGCAACAACTATAGGGGTATCTCACTTCTGTGTATTGTTGGGAAAGTATTTGCCAGAATTGTCCTGCGCAGACTTCAAGTCCTGGGAGATCAAGTCTACCTCGAATCACAGTGCGGCTTCCGTCAGAACCGGCCTACCATTGATATGATATTCTCATTGCGACAGATGCAAGAAAAATGCCGGGAACAAAATCAGCCACTGTTTATTGCCTTCATCAATCTCACAAAGGCATTCGATTTGGTCAGTCGTGAGGGTCTGTTCAAAGCACTAAAGAAGATTGGCTGTCCACCAACTCTTCTGTCCATTGTGGAATCGTTCCACACAGGCATGAAGGGTATAATCAAGTTTGATGGCTCAACTTCAGAAGAGTTTGAAATCAAGAGTGGAGTTAAGCAAGGTTGTGTACTAGCCCCCACCCTCTTTGGGATATACTTTTCACTTCTACTGAAATATGCCTTTCGTGATCAGGATGACGGTATATACATTCACTCACGCTCAGATGGTGGCCTCTATAATGCTCAGAGATTGAAGGCCAAGACCAAAATTAGCAGGGTACTAATCAGAGAGTTGCTTTTTGCGGATGATGCTGCGATTACGACCCACTCTGAGGAAGAATTACAACATCTACTATCTGCATTCTCCAATGCTTGTTCTGAATTTGGTTTAACAATTAATAAAAAGAAGACACAGATTATGTCACAAGGTGCACATGGTGTACCATCAATCTTTATTGACGACGCCGAACTGGAGATAGTAGATCATTTTACATATCTTGGATCAGAGGTAAATAGCAAATTATCCCTCGATCAGGAAATCAACATCAGGATTGACAAGGCAGCAACAACAATGAACATGTTAGCAAAAAGAGTCTGGGAGAACAGGAAGCTTACTGCCAAAACAAAAGTCCTCGTCTACCAAGCCTGTGTCCTTAGTACTCTTCTTTATGGCAGTGAAACCTGGACAACTTACTCACGCCAAGAGAAACATTTAAACAGTTTTCATATGCGTTGTCTGCGAAGAATACTTGGTATTAAGTGGCAAGACAAAATCACAAATGCTGAAGTATTGGAAAGATCAGGTTGTGTGACGGTGTATTTCATGCTCAGTCTTCGTAGACTTAGATGGATAGGACACGTTAGGTTAGGAGGATGGATGATGGTAGAATACCAAAGGACATCTTTTTTGGTGAATTACAGACGGGTAGGAGATCTCAGGGCCGGCCTCTACTACGATACAAAGATGTGTGTAAGCGGGACATGATTGATACAGGCATTGATAATGCACAATGGGAGCACGTCGCCGCTGAACGTGGAGGGCAACTATCAGAAATGGAATAAAGACAAAGGAGAAAATGATTGCAGATAAAGCACACACAGAGCGTGAGAGATGTAAGATGGTGCAAAATGGTGGAAATGACCATGTTTTCACATGCACCTACTGTGGGCAAACATTTGCAGCAAGAATTGGCCTTACCAGCCACACTCGCCACCGCCATGGATCGTAGTTATTGCCATATGACAGTTATTAAGCCTTTTTGAAGCACAATGTACCAAACTATCGTCTGTCAAGACGGAAAGGTGCCAATGTAAATGATACAATTATACATATAGACACAAACGGACACACATATCTTCTTTTAGTCCATGCCTTCTGGCGTTGAAGATCATCTCTGTCCATAGAACTCTATCTCGTGTACTAAAGACCATTTCTAATACGGATGTCCCTCTATGCCATGATGTCAAAATGTCCACCATGCTCTCTTTTAGTATCTCTTTGCCTCTCCTGCCCTACAACTTTCCTGTTGTAAAGACGCACTTGTAGAATGCATGTATGCTCTTCGTCTTGACACATGCTAGTCTTGACTCACGCTAGACTTGCCACATGCCAGATTTGACTCATGCTAGCTTGACACAGGCTAGACTTGACACATGCTAGACTTGACACATGCTAGGCTTGGCACATGCTAGGCTTGACACATGCTAGACTTGACACTTGCTAGGCTTGACTCATGTTAGACTTGACACATGCAAGGCTTGAGTCATGTTAGACTCGACACATGCTAGACTTGATAAATGCTAGACTTGACACATGCTAGACTGGACACATGCTAGACTTGACACATGCTAGACTTGACACTTACTAGGCTTGACTCATGTTAGACTTGATACATGCAAGGCTTGCCTCATGCTAGACTCGACACATGCTAGACTTGACAAATTCTAGGCTTGACACATGCTAGACTTGACAAATACTAGACTTGACACATGCTAGACTTGACATATGCTAGACTCGACACAAGCTACACTTGACATGTACTAGACTTGACATATGTAAGACTTGACACATGCTAGACTTGACAAATGCTAGACTCGACACATGCTAGAATTGACATATGCTAGACTTGACACATGCTAGACTTGACACATGCTAGACTCGACACATGCTGGACTTGACAAATGCTAGATTTGACACTTGCTAGACTTGACAAATACTAGACTTGACACATGCTAGACTTGACATATGCTAGACTCGACACATGCTAGACTTGACATATGCTAGACTTGACACATGCTAGACTCGACACAGGCTAGACTTGACACATGCTAGACTTGACACATGAAAGACTTGACATATGCTAGACTCGACACAAGCTAGACTTGACACATGCTAGACTTGACATATGCTAGACTTGACACATTCTAGACTCTACACATGCTAGACTCGACACAGACTACACCTGACACATGCTAGACTCAACATATTCTAGACCTGACCCATGCTAGACTTGACACATGCTAGACTTGACATATGCTAGACATGACCCATGCTAGACTTGATACATGCTACACATGACCCATGCTGGACTTGAAACGTGCAAGGCTTGACTCATTCTAGACTTGACACGTGCTAAATTCGACATATTCTAGACTTGACCCATGCTAGACTTGACACATACTAGACTTGACATATGCTAGACTTGACATATGTTAGACTTGACACATACTAGACTTGACACATACTAGGATTGACACATGCTAGAGTTGACACATACTAGACTTGACACATACTAGACTTGACACATACTAGACTTGACACATACTAGACTTGACACATGCTAGACCTGATACATGCTAGACTCGACACATACTAGACTGTTCAGAAGCAGGAGCTACGCTGACGTCACGAGCGGGATCGGACGAGGCTTTGATCCCTGCGTTCGTAGTCCGCTAAAGTGAGGGGAATTCCTTGCTATAAAATACGATGACCTTTCACACCGAAGACTCCTAGCGGTTTCTTGCTTTGGGACATGGTGATTTGTGTAGTCACAGTTCAGAATCTTCAGTTTTCTTCTTCGAAGTTTGTGAACTAATCATTAATTTATAAAGGTGTGTTGTGACATGTAACATACGAGGTATGCTGTAACAGGTAACCTATCTGTTCTCAAAATGGATGCCTGTGCCATAGGCGCTTTATACTGATCAACATCCGCCTTGCTATGTGCAGCCTTGTCCTGTGTTCCTTTATACTGATCAACATCCGCCTTGCTATGTGCAGCCTTGTCCTGTGTTCCTTTATACTGATCACCATCCGCCTTGCTATGTGCAGCCTTGTCCTATGTTCCTTTATACTGATCAACATCCGCCTTGCTATGTGCAGCCTTGTCCTGTGTTCCTTTATACTGATCAACATCCGCCTTGCTATGTGCAGCCTTGTCCTGTGTTCCTTTATACTGATCAACATCCGCCTTGCTATGTGCAGCCTTGTCCTGTGTTCCTTTATACTGATCAACATCCGCCTTGCTATGTGCAGCCTTGTCCTGTGTTCCTTTATACTGATCAACATCCGCCTTGCTATGTGCAGCCTTGTCCTGTGTTCCTTTATACTGATCAACATCCGCCTTGCTATGTGCAGCCTTGTCCTGTGTTCCTTTATACTGATCAACATCCGCCTTGCTATGTGCAGCCTTGTCCTGTGTTCCTTTATACTGATCAACATCCGCCTTGCTATGTGCAGCCTTGTCCTGTGTTCCTTTATACTGATCAACATCCGCATTGCTATGTGCAGCCTTGTCCTGTGTTCCTTTATACTGATCAACATCCGCCTTGCTATGTGCAGTCTTGTCCTGTGTTCCTTTATACTGATCAACATCCGCATTGCTATGTGCAGCCTTGTCCTGTGTTCTTTTTTAACAATCCCTTAAGACCTTATGATGTTTTTGTCTAGAGCAAAGATATTACAAGTTTGTGACATGTTAAATTGATTTGTAAAAACACAAGCAGACATACAGGTTCTAGTGTATATGTAGTCAACTAAGTCTTCCACTAGCAATGGATCGGCACTTTGACACAATTATAGATAGTCTTTCTTCTATATTATTTTAGTTTTGTATCGTGTTTGTATTTATTTCGGCTTTCCCTAATAAAGTGTATTATAACGAATCGTTGGGTGTGTGTCATGGTGTAACATATTTATTAATTCTTTTTATGGGATTTCGTTCATCGTATACCGGTCTCTATGGCTAAAGGGCTTGCGAACGCGGTTTGTGAGCCCGTATACCCGGGTTCGAAACACGGCGGTGCTGGTTTTTTCGAAAAAGGTATAGGGGCCGGTCGTTCAGAAAGCAATGGCAAACTACTGAACGTAACACTTGCCTAGTACATCAACAGCAGCTGAAAATGCTGGTGTTGACTGCAACGTCCCGTAAGGGATACGCAACAAAAAAAATATGTCCCTCTCATCTTGGCCCACCGAAAACCTCTCGATCGCTTGTTATCTCTCCGGCCTCTTTCCCCGAATGTCAAGTCGAGGGCTCGATATCAGCCTAAGGATATTTGGAAGCAGGCCGCCGTACGTTGATTTTGATGGTAGGGGTGTTGGTCGTTCGCAAGTCAATCGCAAACTACTGAAAGTCAAACGTTGAGTTGAGTTGAGTTAAGCACCGATATCACTGCACTCAGGACATTCCCATACGTGCACCGTCCCCTCGTTCAACAGCCAGCGAAGAGCCATACTACTAATCGTTCCCACCGCTATCTGATTAAAAGTTCTCCTGGTCTTCCCTCTCAGATTTGAGATTCTTCCAGAACCCCTGCCGATCCCCCGCAATCTCATTCTTTCCACATATGGGTTCTCAGTCTGTTCCTCCGCCTTCTCCACCTGGTCCCACAAGCGCACGACCACCTCCCCCTTGTCCATAGGCAATCTACCACCAAGGTGCATTCCCTGCTAGCCTATCAGCCTGTTCATTTCCCCGCAACCCCGCATAGCCAGGGCAAAATATCCATACAATTCTCACAATCTGTGACCTCTGAAGCGACGAGAGCCATTCCACACGGAACATTACATTCTCCACCTTACTAAGCATACTCTTTGAATCCGTAATGAATACAACGTGTCTTGCAGTTGTCTCCTCTAGCCAACGGAATGCCGCTGTAACTGCCTCCACCTCCATTCTCATGCCGGAGGTGGTAGTCTCATATGCAAGACTCTCCTTTTTAAAGACTCGTCCATTAGCCTTTGCAATAAACCCCAACCACTACTTCTGTTTCTCACCACTGACCCATCGGTGTAGATGACTATGTCACCTTGATATGTGTTACTCTGGATCAGTTGTTGCACTTCAAACTCAGTGCGGCCCGCTGCCCATTTTCTGCACTCGCGACCCAGTGTTATAATTTATTGTGCCAGTCCGTCATGTCTTCCGGAACTTCAACCCACTCTCCTTCACGATTGATGGTCTCTAGATCACACACCTGACGTGTAGAATGTTCTGCCTGTGCCATCCAGGTCCTGCCTCGTCTTAGTCTATGACCCTAGACTATATCCATTGCTGCATGCAGCGGGTGATCCCTGTCTGCAGCAACTCTCAGGTACTATTTGGCCTAAAAGACCCTATGCCTATCAGTCATTGTTGGTAGAGCCAGGATATGCCTCATGCATATAATTGGTGTGTCCTTTGTGCAGCCCAGGATTAACCACATGGCAGCATTCTTTATGCGCTCCAACCTTTCAAGCTGGCTCTTTGATACTGTCAACAGCCCCAAACCATACTCAATGACAGAAATTATTAACTGCTGAATGAGCTTGTACACCATCCTCTGATCTACCCCGGTTGCAGCCATAGTGAAAATTAACTATTAAATCACACACAGCCACATAAATGACTAGTTTCATTGTGACGTCCTGCAAAGAACATTTCCCTAACATGCACCTTCATGCCCTGTCAAAGTCACTAGATTGGCTAGTCTACACAAGAATGACATCACAATTCATATTTTGTCTAGATTGTCTAGTCTACATAAGAATGATATCAATGTTAAAGTCACTAGATTGTCTAGTCTACACAAGAATGATATCAATGTTAAAGTCACTAGATTGTCTAGTCTACACAAGAATGATATCAATGTTAAAGTCACTAGATTGTCTAGTCTACACACGAATGACATCACTGCTAAATTCACTAGATTGTCTAGTCTACACAATTATGATATCAATGTTAACGTCACTAGATTGTCTAGTCTATACACGAATGACGTCACTGCTAAATTCACTAGATTGTCTAGTCTACAAAAGAATAACATCACTGTCAACGTCACTAGATTGTCTAGTCTACAAAAGAATAACATCACTGTCAACGTCACTAGATTGTCTAGTCTACACAAGAATGATATCAATGTTAAAGTCACTAGATTGTCTAGTCTACACAAGAATGGCATCACTGTCAACGTCTCTAGATTGTCTAGTCTACACAAGAATGATATCAATGTTAACGTCACTAGATTGTCTAGTCTACACAAGAATGATATCAATGTTAAAGTCACTAGATTGTCTAGTCTACACACGAATGACATCACTGCTAAATTCACTAGATTGGCTAGTCTACCCAAGAATAACATCACTGTCAACGTCACTAGATTGTCTAGTCTACACAAGAATGATATCAATGTTAACGTCACTAGATTGTCTAGTCTACACAAGAATAACATCACTGTCAACGTCACTAGATTGTCTAGTCTACACAAGAATGATATCAATGTTAACGTCACTAGATTGTCTAGTCTACACAAGAATGACATCACTGTTAACGTCACTAGATTGTCTAGTCTACACAAGAATGACATCACTGTCAACGTCACTAGATTGTCTAGTCTACACAAGAATGATATCAATGTTAAAGTCACTAGATTGTCTAGTCTACACAAGAATGATATCAATGTTAAAGTCACTAGATTGCCTAGTCTACACACGAATGACATCACTGCTAAATTCACTAGACTGTCTAGTCTATACACGAATGACATCACTGTCAACATCACTAGATTGTCTAGTCTATACACGAATGACATCACTGTTAACGTCACTAGATTGTCTAGTCTACACACGAATGGCATCACTGTCAACGACACTATATTATCTAGATCAGTTTGGTCTAATGAATAAGATCGCTCGTTCTAAAGCTTCCGTTGCGCTGATGGAGGGGTAAGGGGTTATCTCTTTACACTGGTCATTTTGTGTTAAACGTTGGCTTCTCATCCTTGACTTGAAAACGCAAATTACAAGTAGCTCAGATGTCGGAGTGGATTTACCAGATGGTGAGGATCACTGGTAATGGAGAAAGCTGACCCAGAAGCAAAAATCAGTCCAGTTTGGACTACAGTCATGTTCATAGCGAGGGAACAAAAAGAAACAGTATTCTTCACAGTGGAAACCCTGAAGATTGGAGGAGAGAAATTACTTCATCCTAACGCAATTCGTTATTTAGTAGGACATAATGACACTGCTCTTCTACCTTGGATATACTGGGAGATCCCATTTTAGGGAATCCCCGCATGCACCCTCATCAAACTGTCAACGTTGCATGAGATAACACTACCAAACTCTTTGAATGTCCATCTTTTCCATATAATAGAAAAATGTTTGTATGTGCCAAATGGCACTTCCAAACTCGTTCATTGTGCATCTTTCTGAATTAAAATGAAACTTGTAAATGCACCAAATGACACTTCCAAAATCGTTGATTGTGCACCTGCCCGAGGTAACAAGCGCTGTTTATGCGCGTCATGTGACACCTCCGAAATTGTTGACTGTGCACCTGTCCGAGATAAAAACAACTGTTTTAAATGCATTAAATGACACTTCCAAACTCGTTCATTACCCACCTTTGCAGGGTTAAAAGAAAAACACGGTTGCTTGGTTTAAAACCAGATAACGGAAGCACAGTGTGTATAAAACTGTACAAGTGGATGGGTTCCTGTGTGTATCACTCCGTGTCGCAGGTCCAAAGGTTGGCAGTTCTGGTATTTCTGCATACAAAATAACAGCAAGATCTGTCCTGCATTAAATTATGGTTTATGAACATCATATGACAGTTTCTAACCAAAAAAAAAAAGGTCAGTCGACTTCGGAACACAAACAGAAGACAAAACTCAGTTATATCTTATCTGTAGGATACGCAGATACGTCTGTAAGGTGTCCATAAATATTGCTGTGTGCACGAGCGATAAGGTGAACTCGTATTTTCTGAGAGGAGACAAGTTCACTGGTATACCTAGTGGTAGATAAAATACTGAAGGACCGATGATACATGTACCTAGAATCTTCTTCTTCTTCTTACATTTATTCTATGTGAATGCAACACGCACAATAGATAATTTATGTATGAACAATTGGTGGTTTTAAGGGCTAAACTAAGTCGGGCCTGTGTGTCCAATTTGTGAGCATTTAAAATAAAAGGCTCGTTCGTTCGTTCATTCATTCGTCCGTTCATTCGTTCGTTCGTTTGTTCGTCCGTCCGTCTGTTCGTCTGTCCGTCCATCCATCCGTTCGTGCGTTCGTCGGTCCGTCTTTTCGTTCTTCCGTCCATCCGTTCATATTATTATTATTATTATTATTATTATTATTATTATTATTATTATTATTATTATTATTATTATTTTAATATAATTATAACGTCCTTACAATTCCCTAGTAGTGACTCCTTAAGTACCATACTTTGGGAGGCGAAAACGGGGCTAAATTGGCCTGTGTGACGTCATAATTTATGTGGCCCTGCTTTAAATCTTAGCCCGGGGGTTGATCGAGTACCCGGCCCAAGCCGTGGCGCTAGAATTGAACAAAGAGTTAGGAGACATTTTGGTCAGCAAGAACAGGGAGCGAACAGATCGCGCCTCCCGCTTAGGGGGGCAGAAGCCCAAAGAAATCATTCTCTGGAGTCTAGGTACGTTTGTAAACAAATCATGAATATGTAAACACGTTTTTGATAAGGTACATGTATCATTGTGTTCAAAATATGAATTGTTAAAATTATCAAACCAACAATTCATGTGATTGATTGCCTGAATGGTCGCTTTCTACTGAGCGGCCATGTTTGCCTCGTTGCCGAATTTCCTATGGATGCAGTTTCAAATTCCTATTTGTATCTTGTTATATGTATTATGAAGCTATTTCACTATTAATGCCTATAAATCTGCAAATGGTCTATGTGTTGTAGAGTGTTCACTCTAAAGGCATTTCATGAATCTTTTCTCAATGCGGATGAATAATATTATTGACGCATCTTTTGGACCAGTTCATGTTGGAGAAATAGTTCTGCTAACTTGTAATTTGAGCTATCGTGTCATTACGGTCATCTTCTTTTTTACATCTCACTAAGCACACAACATGTGTGATTATCATGTAATCCTTTCATAAATATGCAAGGGAAATGTCATGTTTGATGAGTATAATCTCAAGAGTAAAGAAAGAAAAACGCACGATATATAAATTCGAATGTCTGGCAGGATGTGCCTTCAGTCCGCATTGCATCATGGTTGTAGACACCTGGATTAATATTTATGTTCAGAAATTTGCCAACAACGCTCAGAACACTTACCGTGCTGCAGAAGTTATTTCCTGAACAACAGGGCATTTCTTATGCCAGCAGCAATTGGTGAGTTATATACCAGCTTTCATTAATCCCATGCTTCTATAGGCAGGTGGGAAGAGAAGACCATCTGTTCTGGTCTTATAGTATGATGAGTGGGAAGAAATATCCCATGTAAGGCCCCTGCATTATTAATATAATAATATTAATTATAAATATTAATAATAATAATATTATCATTATTGCTATGATATGAGGGATTTACATGTTTTTTTTTAATTGTGAGATATATATATATATTCTGTTCATGATTGTTATTTTTATTGCTGGAGTATACATTTTAATGTTACCCCAGTGGGGACATGATGATGATGATGAAAGAAACATTGTGGTTTTCTGTACCACAAGAAGAAAATATTGACTGGTAGTTGGCCTTTGGCCCAATGCTGTTTACAGCTGTAGAAAGGAGATGGGGAATTCTGGAAAAAAGGCCAATGTCTCAGAGATCCTTGTCATGTTATGACAGGTATAACATCAAGATGATTGAAGCGTTAGGATGTCTCAGATTCATCAAAAGATCCCTGTAACAAACTCAGATAAGAATACTAAGTGAGGAGATAACCTAATCACATTTAGAGTTGTAATAGCTCTACAATCAGCGAAGAGGGACTGGACAAATTAAAACAAACACTAATTTCTCCTTCCCCTTTGTTGTATTTGTGGTGTGAAAATTTTACCACACCACAAGTTGTATTAATGCTTTGGATTGTGTTCGTTTGTCATTCCGAACACTAGAGAGAAGCAGGTGGTGGTTTGGATATTATCACCGAACAGGATCCTGGGTCAAAAGCCTGTACAAGTGATACATGGAAAAATGTCCTAAAATTACAGTCTGGACTTATGGATAACAATTGATTGCCGCAATGATTAGCTGCTTTTGTCAGGGAAAGACGTGTACGAAGATGATTGACCAAACGCGGTTGATGAAGTCCTACTTCTGTCGGGATACTCCAGGACGACCTCCTTATCAACATGTCTATCAAGACAAACGGATATACATAGTGCACAGATACCAGAGTATAACCCACTTTTACTTCTGGGAGGTAAGTCAGTACGCTTGACGCACCATCAATCAACAAGGTCAAAGCAACCAAGAGACAGTCCCAGTTTTAACACAACTAACAGCAGTGAGAAACCCCCAAATGCCTGTTGGATTCCCAAGTTCAAAGAATACTCAAAAGTATTCTCCTTCGACACAAAACATATGTTAGCAAGGAAAGTTCAACAACAGGTACTAGACATTAACACCATCAAGAAGACACAATGAACGACACAAGTCATCAACACCAGGTCCTAGACACGAACACCATTGGGAAGACACAATGAACGACACAAGTCATCAACACCAGGTCCTAGACACGAACACCATTGGGAAGACACAATGAACGACACAAGTCATCAACACCAGGTCCTAGACACGAACACCATCGGGAAGACACAATGAACGACACAAGTCATCAACACCAGGTCCTAGACACGAACACCATCGGGAAGACACAATGAACGACACAAGTCATCAACACCAGGTCCTAGACACGAACACCATTGGGAAGACACAATGAACGACACAAGTCATCAACACCAGGTCCTAGACACGAACACCATTGAGAAGACACAATGAACGACACAAGTCATCAACACCAGGTCCTAGACACGAACACCATTGGGAAGACACAGTGAACGACACAAGTCATCAACACCAGGTCCTAGACACGAACACCATTGGGAAGACACAGTGAACGACACAAGTCATCAACACCAGGTCCTAGACACGAACACCATTGAGAAGACACAATGAACGACACAAGTCATCAACACCAGGTCCTAGACACGAACACCATTGGGAAGACACAGTGAACGACACAAGTCATCAACACCAGGTCCTAGACACGAACACCATTGGGAAGACACAATGAACGACACAAGTCATCAACACCAGGTCCTAGACACGAACACCATTGGGAAGACACGATGAACGACACAAGTCATCAACACCAGGTCCTAGACACGAACACCATTGGGAAGACACAATGAACGACACAAGTCATCAACACCAGGTCCTAGACACGAACACCATTGGGAAGACACAATGAACGACACAAGTCATCAACACCAGGTCCTAGACACGAACACCATTGGGAAGACACGATGAAAGAAGATAGAGGAGTCAACGTTATACACATGTAGCAGAAGGAATACTCTAACTGTCCTTACCACTCCCAAGCTGTGTGCTAGAAATATTCTTCGCCTGTTCCATGCTTGTGCAGACCAGTCTGGACATAGTCTATGTGATACCAATGAGTTACTCTCAGCATTGCTTGTTCCTACACTGGAATGGATATATCAACGGATGGCTCGTTGTTGGTCCCAGGTTGGCCTGAATGCATTATCATCAAGTGTGGTATGGAATATCAACCTAAGACTGGGTGTGTGCAAAATCTTGGTGTACAAGAGTTGAGATTCTGATAACATAAGCAGAGATGCTGAATGGTCGTCATCTTTTCATCTTTTCGATGTTATAGGGAAGTACCTTCTGCCCCGTCTTAAGAGGAGCTCCTGAAAATTTGACTAGCCTAGGCCTCAATTTCACTATCACTAGGACACAGAGCATACTTGCAACAGAGTATTCGTGAATTCAGCCCCTGAGGGATGGGGATTATGTGCTATTTTTATCCCCGGATATTTGGGATTTGATATCTTCGCATTCCAATTTTCAGTGGATATTAGCTGTGTGGAACACAACTGAGTGCATCAATTCGGTCCCTGTATAATATGGACATTAACTGTCAAGCATTGGAGATAAGTAACTATCATCAGAAGAAAGCAAAGGAATGACACTAAACTTCTTCTTCTTCAGCGTTCCGAGCCATTGAGGTTCTTTGCTGCAGATACAATCCGTCTCCATTCGTCTCTCTGGTGGACCTTCTCTTGCCAGTCGTTGATTCCAAGTGCTTGTAGGTCTGTACATGTATTATCTCTCCACCGCCTTCTTGGTCTACCTCGGGGTCTACGGTCATTTATTTCCTGAATGTAAGCGAGTTTTGTTTCCCTATTATCTTCCATTCTTTCTATGTGCCCCAGCCATTGTAGTCTATTAGCCTTCATGATACCAGTGATTAGCGGGGACTTAAACAGATCATAAATGTCTTTGTTACTTCTTCTTTTCCACTCTCCACTTTGTATATCCCTAATGGGTCCAAAGATGCGTCTTTAAATTTTGTTCTCAAAGGTTTGTAACAAGGCTTCGTACTCCAGGTTTAAGAGCCATACAGCACAACTGGTCTGATCAGTGTTTTGTATATTGTGATTTTGGTTTTGTTACGAGATAGCGCATTTGATTTTAGAGGATGTTGTAGTGCATAGTATATCTTATTTCCAGAGTTGATTCTAGTTTGTATTTCTTCCCTTATGATGTTAGAGCAGTTGAAGATTGTACCCAGGTATTTGTATGTTTCCGTTCTTTTAATGGTCATATTATCTATTTGTATGTGGCCAGAATTTTTAGCCATTCCGTTTCTTGAAATTACCATATATTCTGTCTTATCTTGGTTGGTAACCAGCCCCATCTGTTGGGCTTTTTCCTTTAAGTGAGTCAATTTTTCCAATGTCTTTTGTTCACTTTGCCCTATAATATCTATATCATCTGCATAACCAAGCAGCTTGTATGTTGCTCCAATATCACATTCCTCCTTTACCTTCCTTGCAACTTTTTCTAGAGCCAGATTGAAGAGTAGCGGCGATAGTGCATCACCCTGTTTCAAGCCAGATGTTATTTGGAAAGGGTCTGATTTCCTGCCTTTATATGTTACTATATTATAAGTATCTTCCATGCATAGTCTGGACATGTTGATTAACTTCCTTGGTATTCCAAATTCCTGCATAGCATTCCATAGACTATTCCTATGGACACTATCATAAGTCTTTTTAAAATCCACAAAAATGTTATGGAGATCTCTTTTATATTCCCAATTTTTCTCGGCTATTTGTTGTAAGATAAATATCTGATCTATTGTTGATCTGTTTTGTCTAAAACCCGCCTGGTAGTCACCTAATATTTTTTCTGAATATGGTTTTAGTCTATTTAGTAATACTGCGGATAGTATCTTATAGCTTGTGGACAGTAGTGATATTCCTCTATAGTTTCCACATTGGAACTTGTCTCCTTTCTTAAAGATAGGTATCAATAATGACCCTTTCCAGTCATGGGGTAATTCTTCTGTCCTCCAGATTTTTTTTATTAGTTCGTATAGCTTTAGATGTAATGCATGGCCACCTGTCTTTATAAATTCAGCAGCAATTCCATAAGTCCCAGTTGCCTTATTGTTTTTAAGTCGTGTGATTACATACAGGATTTCTTCAAATGTAGGTTCTTCAATTTGTGGTTCACATGTTAGAACCTCTTCCTGTGGGAAAGTGTTACTTGGAGCTTCACAATTTAGTAATTCAACAAAATATTCTTTCCATGTGTTGCACATTTCCTCATTGGTATTTATCATGTTCCCATTTTTGTCTTTTAAACCATATGTCTTTTGTTGGTGCCCTCGTTTCATTGACTTCAGTTCTTTAAAAAAACTTTCTGGATTCATTTTTCTGGTGATTAATTTCCATATCTTTGATTATATTACTCATATATTCTCGCTTCTGCTGTCGGACTATTTTTGTAGCCTCTTTACATTCATTTCTATAATGCTCTTCCTTTTGGATGTTGTTGATGTCATTTAACCATAAATGTCTAACATTCTTTTTCTTAATGACTGCTTCTTCACATTTTTGATTGAATCATCTGTTCTTTCTATGCGTGGTTAACACACCGAGACATTCTTCTGCGGTAGATTGAATTGTATTCTTGGTTCAACCAAGTTTGGTCAGCGCTTTCCTCCAAAGGGTTTTCAGAGTTTCAAGTTTAAATTTGATTTCACCTGTATATTTCTCTTTGACTGTAATTTCTTGTAGTTTTTCTCTGTTATATGTTGGATGTTATCTTTGTAATTTAGTATAGAAAGCTCTCTTAAGTTTTATTTTAAATTTTTCTCCAACGAGGAAGTGGTCACTGTGGCACTCAGCTCCTCTATAACTTCTAACTTGCTGTATGTTTGATGCATTTCTGTTGTTAATTAAAATGTGATCTATTTGATTATAGGTTCTCTTGTCGCATGATTTCCAAGTTTGTTTGTGTATATCCTTTCTTTGTAGTCTGGTACTGCTAATCTGCAGTCCTTTGGCTTCTGCCAGGTTGATGACTCTCCATCCATTATCATTTGAAGTTGTATGTAGGCTTTCCATACCGGCCACTTTTTTATTAGTTTGCTCTCTACCTATTTTTGCATTAAAGTCTCCCAGCACAATGAGGATGTCCTGTTTGGGGGTTTCTTCTATGACATCTTCCAGATCATTATAAAAGTCTTCTTTAATATCATCTTCTTTCTCTTTAGTAGGTGCATGTACATTAATCATCGTTATATTTTTCCATTTACCTTTTATTCGTAATTTACTAATTCTGTCATTAACAGCTTTAAAGTTTAAAACATTCCCCCATAACTCTTTTTTGATGACAAATCCTGTTCCTAATTCATGTTTATTTTGGGTGTTTCCTCCATATAATCATTCCATTTTGCTCTAAAGTACCCTCTCCTGGCCACCTTATTTCTTGAATTGCTGTTATATCAATTTGATATTCAGCCAGCTCGCGGGTTAGTTCTTCGGCCGCTCCAGCTCGATATAGTGTCTGTACATTCCATGTTCCAAATCTCAAAAGTCCTTTAACGTTCCAAGGACGTTGTCCAGATAAGTCAGTCCTAAATCGAGGCGCATGTATCTGTTTCGTAACAAAAAAGGTTTTTACAAAGGTGGGGATGTTAACCCCACACTGCAACCCCCAACCTGGAGGACCAGGGTGTTTCTCTTTGTCTGTTCTCTACCCTTTGACCTGTCCGGCTTGGGAGGCCCTGCTGGTAGCTACGCTACCGCCGGCATAGCTCTCAGGGTCATTGAGAAACTCAAGCCCCCCCCCCCCCCCACCACGACAAGGTGGAAACACCATCGGGGGAGAATGAAACTAAAGACTTGAAGATTTTAAGCTTCGTGTGTTAGCTGAGTGTCTTTGACTTCCAGATGTTTGACAGTTTATTGAAGGCACCAGATGCCAGTGCGATTCTAGATGATATTTCTGGTGTTGAGTCTCCTGTAGATGTCATTTTGCTTCCTAGGTATGTGAAGCTGTTGACTTTTTCAATAACGTGGTTGTTTAATTTGATATCGTCTGAACTGTTGGTAAAATCAATAGTTTTTGTTTTTGTGGTGTTAATTTGGAGACCAATTTGTCCTGAAACATTCTGGAGATGGTTTATTTACTATCGGGCATCTGGGTGTGTTTAACTGAAAAGCACTTTGCCTTCGGCAAAGTCCAGGTCTTCTAGAATTTTGTCAACCCAATGAATACCCATATTTGTGTTGTTTGTGCATTTGCGCATGACCCAACTGATGGCTATTCTAAAGAGCATCGGTGATAAGACACAACCCTGCTTCACTCCTGTTTCTACTGAGAACTAGTCAGAGTTTCCGGATGCTGTTCTTACGCAGTAACGTGTCTCTTTGTAGGAGGATTTAATAACGTTGGTAAACTGCACCTGTAAATTTGCAGATGGAGTTAATAGAGCTGCAGTGTAATGGGACACTAAAGGCAAAGTACGACACTGTGGGGCCTGCACAGTTCCACTCGTTTCATTCCTGAAGAGATGCGCCGGGTTCGTCTACATGCGGCTCGTTCCTTGAGCATATTTGGTAGCACATATCTGTGTGAGCAGCTGTTTTCTGTGATGACGATTAACAAAACATCATACAGGAGTCGTCTCACTGATGAACACTTGCAGTCCACCATGAGAATCCCAATGACACTAAACACTACTCCCAACATAAACGAACTTGTAGCCAAGTAAAAGATGCCAAACATCGTGCTCTGACAAACATAAGAGTGAAAATGTTTATACCAATGATGTTTTATTATTAAAACTTTTTTTTCTAATTTGATTATTTTAATGTTTAAAAAAGGTTTAATTTCGGCTTATTGAATGTTTATTCTCTCCGGCCTGCAACCTTACTTGAGGTTGAGTTTTAGTCCGTTGAACGATTGAGTTTGACACCCATGCACTAGACAAACAAGGCAAATATTCCACATTACATTCATACATCCCACATTATTATTATTATTATTATTATTATTATTATTATTATTATTATTATTATTATTATTATTATTATTATTATTATTTTAACAATATTAGGACACCATAAATCCATCCGAGGCTGAGGATTCTACACATGCCCGTGTTGTAGCAAGCAGTGAAAAGTAAAGAACTCTTTTGTCCAGCCTTAGAGCGCGTTGGGCTGATGATACTAACACATATGTGTATATGCTAATGAGCAATCGGTGAGCTATGTGCTCAGTATCAATAAGCAATCGGTGAGTTATGTGCTCAGTATCAATGAGAAATCGGTGAGTTATGTGCTCAGTATCAATGAGCAATCGGTGAGTTATGTGCTCAGTATCAATGAGAAATCGGTGAGTTATGTGCTCAGTATCAATGAGCGATGTGTGAGTTATGTGCATAGTATTAATGAGCAATCGGTAAGTTATGTACTAAGTATCAATGAGCAATCGGTAAGTTATGTACTAAGTATTAATGAGCAATCGGTAAGTTATGTACTAAGTATCAATGAGCAATCGGTGAGTTATGTGCTGAGTATCAATGAGCAATCGGTGAGTTATGTGCTCAGTATCAATGAGCAATCGGTGAGTTATGTGCTCAGTATCAATGAGCAATCGGTGAGTTATGTGCTCAGTATCAATGAGCAATCGGTGAGTTATGTGCTCAGTATCAATGAGCAATCGGTGAGTTATGTGCTCAGTATCAATGAGCAATCGGTGAGTTATGTGCTGAGTATCAATGAGCAATCGGTGAGTTATATGCTGAGTATCAATGAGCAATCGGTGAGTTATGTGCTCAGTATCAATGAGCAATCGGTGAGTTATGTGCTCAGTATCAATGAGCAATCGGTGAGTTATGTGCTCAGTATCAAACCGGCCGCCTTTCTTCCAAAAACAGTTTCCGATGTCTATATTAGACTCGATCGACCTGGGAGACTTCGCCAATTTGAAAAATACGTCGGATTCAAACCTTTGACCACATAACCGGCAAGCGAGATTCTGGGCCTGCAGTCACGGTGTATAAACGTGTACACATATATAAGTAGTGCCTAGGCACTATTGACATTGCATTCAAGGGCAGTTTAAGATTATCTGTATCCTGTACAAGAACTTTATCATATTTTCCCATAAATCAGACGCCTTAATGACGATTGTCACAGATTCCGACATGGCATATCACTTATCTTAAATACACTTACTGCGGACGAAAGTGAAAACATATATAGGTCATGAAATATTTCTACCGGGTAGGTTTCAGTACAGACAAACAAGTGTGACATTTGGAAAGGGTAACTACGGCGTGTTGCACAAACTCGACTTCTTAAACACTGTGAATTTGTTTATACCAGTCGCGTTTGAGAAACTTTGGCAAGACACGGTGGACTGACATAGAGGAGCAAGAGGTATATGTTTGATTCTGTCACAATTGATTAGTCACAATGCTATTCCTTTTTAGTTTTCAAACATGCGCCTGTTTTATAATATGCGCACGTAAATTCTGGTAAGGATTTGTGTAGTTCTAAATATCTACTTTTCATCTTTTTCTATCGTTATTTTCGTGGTTTTTGTTGTTGTTATTGTTATTGTTTTTATAGTCTTTTGTTGTTGTTGCTCTTAATATTATTTTGTCATTCTTGTTATTATTTTGTTCTTGTTGTTGCTCTTCAATTATTTTACTGTTGTTGCTTTTCTATAGTTTTATTGTTGATGTTGCTCCTCCATTATTTTATTGTTGTTGCTCTTCTATTATTTTATTGTTGGCGTCGCTCTTCTATTATTTTATTATTTATGTTTCTCTTCTATTATTTTATTGTTGTTGTTGCCTTTCTTTAATTTTATTATTGTTGTTACTCTTCTATTATTTTGTTGTTGTTATTGTTGTTCTATTATTTTATTGTTGTTGTTGTTGTTCTATTATTTTGTTGTTGTTGTTGTTCTATTATTTTATTGTTGTTATTGCTCTTCTATTGTTTTGTGGTTTGTGTTGTCTATTATTTTATTCTTGTTATTGCTCTTCTATTGTTTTGTTGTTGTTGTTCTATTATTTTATTGTTGTTGTTGTTCTATTATTTTATTGTTGTTGTTGCTCTTCTATTATTTTGTTGTTGTTGTTCTATTATGTTATTGTTGTTGTTGCTCTTCTATTATTTTGTTGTTGTTGTTGTTATTGCTCTTCTATTATTATTTTGTTGTTGTTGTTGTTATTGCTCTTCTATTATTATTTTGTTGTTGTTGTTGTTGTTCTAATATTTTATTATTGTTGTTGTTGTTCTATTATTTTATTCTTGTTATTGCTCTTCTATTGTTTTGTTGTTGTTGTTCTATTATTTTATTGTTGTTGTTGTTCTATTATTTTATTGTTGTTGTTGCTCTTCTATTATTTTGTTGTTGTTGTTCTATTATGTTATTGTTGTTGTTGCTCTTCTATTATTTTGTTGTTGTCGTTACTATTATTTGCTACGTGTTTCGTTCGATTGTAAAGGATCCTTTTAACTGCACACCCTCTTAAGTGCCCCAGTCTTCTCTCATAGATCACACAGGGAGAATTCCAGCACAGTGCGCAAACTGTACATCCCCGGAGGCCATCCAGTTGTCTGTATACCAGAATTACACGAGCCAAAAATCTTCTTTCCAACGTTGCATATTCCATCTGCTCTTGTCCATATAAAACTGTACAGAGCAGTTTAAGACACAGTCCACATCCCAAGTCGACCCACCCTGACATGCTACCAGGAAGTGTGCCGAGAAGTAAAAGGTGGCCGGGACGATACTAGCCGCATCAGCCACCCAGTGCCGGTTGGTCTAGTACAATGGCCAGCACCATATACCCTAGGCCCCTTATGGAGTGTTAAAGGGTCGTTTACTTAGAGCGTACACAAGGGACTCCGAGATTTTTCGCCCTTATCTGAGAAGGCCAACTGGCCGATCCATTCTTCCAGTAACATCAGTATGGAGTGTTAACACGTGACCGTTGATTCTCAGCTTAGGCACTCGCTCAAGCCAAACAAGAACATCAGCCATGTTCTGAGAAATGGTTATAATATATATATATATCTTCTTCTTCTTCTTCAGCGTTCCGAGCCATTGAGGTTCTTTGCTGCAAATACAATCCGTCTCCATTCGTCTCTCTGGTGGACCTTCTCTTGCCAGTCGTTAATTCCAAGTGCTTGTAGGTCTGTACATGTATTATCTCTCCACCGTCTTCTTGGTCTACCTCGGGGTCTACGGTCATTTATTTCCTGAGTGTAAGCGAGTTTTGTTTCCCTATTATCTTCCATTCTTTCTATATGCCCCAGCCATTGTAGTCTATTAGCCTTCATGATACCAGTGATTAGCGGGGACTTAAACAGATCATAAATGTCTTTGTTACTTCTTCTTTTCCACTCTCCACTATGTGTATCCCTAATGGGTCCAAAGATGCGTCTTAAAATTTTGTTCTCAAAGGTTTGTAACAAGGCTTCGTCTGTTTTCGTTGTACTCCAGGTTTCAGAGCCATACAGCACAACTGGTCTGATCAGTGTTTTGTATATTGTGATTTTAGTGTTACGAGATAGCGCCTTTGATTTTAGTAGATGTTGTAGTGCATAGTATATCTTATTTCCAGAGTTGATTCTAGTTTGTATTTCTTCCCTTATGATGTTGGAGCAGTTGAAGATTGTACCCAGGTATTTGTATGTTTCCGTTCTTTTAATGGTCATATTATCTATTTGTATGTGGCCAGAGTTTTTAGCCATTCCGTCTCTTGAAATTACCATATATTCTGTCTTATCTTGGTTGATAACCAGCCCCATCTGTTGGGCTTTTTCCTTTAAGTGAGTCAATATTTCCAATGTCTTTTGTTCACTTTGCCCTATAATATCTATATCATCTGCATAACCAAGCAGCTTGGATGTTCCTCCAATATCACATTCCTCCTTTCCCTTCCTTACAACTTTCACTAGAGCCAGATTGAAGAGTAGCGGCGATAGTGCATCACCTTGTTTCAAGCCAGATGTTATTTGGAAGGGGTCTGATTTCCTGCCTTTATATGTTTCTATATTATAAGTATCTTCCATGCATAGTCTGGTCATGTTGATTAACTTTCTTGGTATTCCAAATTCCTGCATAGCATTCCATAGACTATTCCTATGGACACTATCATAAGCCTTTTTAAAATCCACAAAAATGTTATGGAGATCTCTTTTATATTCCCAATGTTTCTCGGCTATTTGTCGTAAGATAAATATCTGATCTATTGTTGATCTGTTTTGTCTAAAACCCGCCTGGTAGTCACCTAATATGTCTTCTGAATATGGTTTTAGTCTATTTAGTAATACTGCGGATAGTATCTTATAGCTTGTGGACAGTAGTGATATTCCTCTATAATTTCCACATTGGAACTTGTCTCCTTTCTTAAAGATAGGTATCAATAATGACTCTTTCCAGTCATGGGGTAATTCTTCTGTCCTCCAGATCTTTATTATTAGTTCGTATAGCTTTAGATGTAATGCATGGCCACCTGCCTTTATAAATTCAGCAGCAATTCCATCAGTCCCAGTTGCCTTATTGTTTTTAAGTCGTGTGATTACATATAGGATTTCTTCAAATGTAGGTTCTTCAATTTGTGGTTCGCATGTTAGAACCTCTTCCTGTGGGAAAATGTTACTTGGAGCTTCACAATTTAGTAATTCAATAAAATATTCTTTCCATGTGTTGCACATTTCCTCATTGGTATTTATCATATTCCCATTTTTGTCTTTTAAACCATATGTGTTTTGTTGGTGCCCTCGTTTCATTGACTTCAGTTCTTTAAAAAATTTTCTGGATTCATTTTTCTGGTGATTAGTTTCCATATCTTTGATTATATTACTCATATATTCTCGCTTCTGCTGTCTGACTATTTTTGTAGCCTCTTTACATTCATTTCTATAATGCTCTTCCTTTTGGATGTTATTGATGTCATTTAACCATACATGTCTGGCATTCTTCTTCCTAATGACTGCTTCTTCACATTTTTGATTGAACCATCTGTTCTTTCTATGCGTGGTTAACACACCGAGACATTCTTCTGCGGTAGATTGAATTGTATTCTTGATGTTCAACCAAGTTTGGTCAACGCTTTCCTCCAAAGGGTTTTGCAGAGTTTCAAGTTTACATTTTATTTCATCTGTAAATTTTTGACTGTAATGTCTTGTAGTTTTTCTCTGTTATATGTTGGGTGTAATCTTTGTAATTTAGTATAGAAAGCTCTCTTAAGTTTTATTTTAAATTTTGCTCCAACGAGGAAGTGGTCACTGTGGCACTCAGCTCCTCTATAACTTCTGACTTGCTGTATGTTTGATGCATTTCTGTTGTTAATTAAAATGTGATCTATTTGATTATAGGTTCTCTTGTCACATGATTTCCAAGTTTGTTTGTGTATATCCTTTCTTTGTAATCTGGTACTGCTAATCTGCAGTCCTTTGGCTTCTGCCAGGTTGATGACTCTCCATCCATTATCATTTGAAGTTGTATGTAGGCTTTCCATACCGGCCACTTTTTTATTAGTTTGCTCTCTACCTATTTTTGCATTGAAGTCTCCCAGCACAATCAGGATGTCCTGTTTGGGGGTTTCTTCTATGACATCTTCCAGATCATTATAAAAGTCTTCTTTAATATCATCTTCTTTCTCTTCAGTAGGTGCATGTACATTAATCATCGTTATATTTTTCCATTTACCATTTATTCGTAATTTACTAATCCTGTCATTAAAAGCTTTAAAGTTTAAAACGTTCCCCCATAACTCTTTTTTGATGACAAATCCTGTTCCTAATTCATGTTTATTTTGGGTGTTTCCTCCATATATAATCATTCCATTTTGCTCTAAAGTACCCTCTCCTGGCCACCTTATTTCTTGAATTGCTGTTATATCCATTTAATATTCACCCAGCTCCCGGGTTAGTTCTTCGGCCGCTCCAGCTCGATATAGTGTCCGTACATTCCATGTTCCAAATCTCAAAAGTCCTTTAACGTTCCAAGGTCGTTGTCCAGATAAGTCAGTCCGATATCGAGGCTCATGTATTTGTTTCGTAACAAAGAAAGGTTTTTACAAAGGTGGGGATGTTAACCCCACGCTTCAACCCCCAACCTGGAGGACCAGGGTGTTTCTCTTTGTCTGTTCTCTACCCTTTGACCTGTCCGGCTTGGGAGGCCCTGCTGGTAGCTACGCTACCGCCGGCATAGCTCTCAGGGTCATTGAGAAACTCAAGCTCCCCCACCACGACAAGGTGGAAACACCATCGGGGGAGATATATATATATATATCTTTCAGCTTGTGATATACCCGCGGCTGTATCGCACCACCGCAGTGCGTCCTTATATGGTGTCTTTCTCTTGATGGCGAACTTTAATACGTCTCTGGGCCGTTGCAGGTACGGACAGCCCAAGTATCTAGCTCCATGCTTGCCAAGGCAGTTGGCACACTTTCGTTTGTTGTTGAGTGCTCGAATGTCCGTGTCCAGCTTGGCCAGTGGACACTCCTTAAAGGCGTAATGATTAGCGCAGTGCAGGCAGATTCCCGTCTTGCTGCGACATGCTGCTCTGCTGTGGCCGGCCCTCTGACATCTGGAACATTGGTTGACTCTTGGGGTGAATCTCTCTGGCTGTTGTATTTTCTTGCTGATTGATACTGTGGTCGGCATTTCGCTGCCCTCCGTCGTCATCACTGCCAAGGTTGTAGGAATCTTGGAGTAGGTGAGGAGCCGCTCTGCCTTCAAGAATCGGATGTGAAGATTCTCTACTCGTAGCTTCTTTAGGATTTCTTCATCTGATAGCTCCACTTGGATACGCTTGTCAACCCACTTGCTTGTCGGTAAGTCGGTGTTGCCGACTCTGGTGTCTTTCTCCTCTCTCTGCTTCTCAGTAGGTTTACCTCTTGTCTGTGGTAGACTGTCGACGGTCTCCCTCGTGGTGGCTTCAGTAGTAGCTGTAGTTTCAGGTTCTTTATACAGCTCACAGGCAGGTTCTTCACGTTAATCTTCTTGTCGGCTCCCACGCTGCACATCTTGGATACCGCGTGTCTTTTGGTGATCTTGCTACGTGCCATTTTCCCCCGGATCAGGCTGCTTGACTTGTTAAGGTGACTTGCTCTCAAAGTCCAAAGGCAACTGAAATCATGGAAACCGGTAAAATATCTTTGATGTTTTGGCGAAAATATATTGAATTCATGCTTCACGCAACAAACTTGTTTTACAGTAATTATTGGCGTCACCTCTGAAAACTTCCGCTCCACTAAGTGACGTGCTTCTCACTAAAAACACTCCCCTGCACTACGGAGAATATTCGTTATTGAACACTTTCTATTTGAAGATGTAATACATTTCATAATATGCACTTCATCGCTGACCCGTAAATTATATACCGCATACAAACAAACATTACGATCTGCTGTACAATCTCCAGAACAACCAATTTTGTCTTGTCGGATGCACATAATGATAAGATTATATGCTAAATCTCATTTGCCCTCAATTAGTTGACTTGTGGAATTTAATACGGGTTAAACATTTGTGAACGCACTATAGTGTGCATCGCTCGCTTACACACTGCTGGTGTGTTCCATGCGTACACCAGTACCATCCCAATAGCTTCACTCTGTATGCGCTCTAGTTTCACCAGCTGACTCTTTGACACTGTGAGCATACTCAATTACTGAGAGATTCAGATGTTGATGGAGTATGACGTCACGCACCGAGTTCCGACTGCTCTATAAAAACAGGGATCCTTCCCCCTTCCCCCTCCCCACCGCGACAAGGTGGAGACACATCGGGGGGGGGGGGGGGGCTTGCGTGTCCCAGACATCACAAGAGCATTGTCGACGGATGCACAACACATGTCGGACAGGCCTTGGGTTAGGGACCAGATCAAGAGAGACACAACCTGCTGCTCTGCAGGTAGACTGAAGATAGCAGTCAATGTCTAAATTAGGCGCACGATGCCGCTAAAGTTTGGTCCGGACACATAACCCAAAGCTCTCAGCTGAGGGATAAGGCTGAACGCCTCTAAGCCATAAACACTCGGATGTGAGAGCCGGGCCGATACCCACCTACCGATAAATGGAGGTGAGATGCTGAGCACGCTACATGCTTAGTTCAGATACTTGTTCGAAGGCTCTCAGCTGGGGAATATGAGGGATCCCCGGATGAGAGGGCCTGGCCGTTTCTCTCTCACTGAACGCGCACGGAGGTAAGGTGCTGAGCCGGCAGCACATGTAACTTACCTCGTGAGCGAGTACTAAAGGTAGAAAAGTGCCCCAGTCGCATGAAATGGTTACGAAAAATGTCTGTATCTATACTTATAGAGACTGTAGTCAAGGTGGAAAAACGTCTCAATTACACGAAATGGAACGCCTGGCTAGCGAATCCACTGCGTGGTCCGAAGTCCGAAGCGAAAGCTTTCCTAGTGTATGTCGTCCGCAGACTGACCGTTACTGGTTTGAGCTACCAGTGGCAAGCTAAGTGCCCAATAGATGGAAGTGAGGAATTAAAGCAGCCATGAGCAGGACGTGGCAATTCCTCAGGTGAGCCCAGTCTCAGAGCAACATGTGCCGGCTCTGCAACTATGGAAGCCTCCTTGGATAGCGGGGAACGCCCATGGTCTGCCCCTGCCTTCCCTTGAAGGTTGACCATGATGTCTTTGACCGTTCTATCTTGACCAGTTGAGATGTGGGCGACATCACAACAATAAGTCCAACGTGCCTAGAAACCCGAGGAAGGCTAACCTCATTAAAAATGTCCGCCGAAGTCGGAAGTGCCGTCCTACGGGTGGCAAAATAAAAATTGGCACTACGCAATTACGTCCGAGTGAAATGTCTTGTCCGAATGTCTCTCGTGCTAGGAACAGCTCTGACTACCTAGTTTCCAAACGCCGCTCTTGTTCGGAACAGCTCTGACTAGCTAGTTTTCCGAATGTCCGGGCACAACGACAAGCACATGTCCGGATCGAAAACTCACTGAGTGGATACCGTCTGCAGACCGCTCTGGTATGTGCGGGAAAGGCCCGTGGTGAGCGAAATGCCCAATATATTGAAGTGAGGAATTAAAGCAGTCATGACCAGGACGTGACGATTCCCAGAGTGAACCCAGCACCAGAGCGCTATGTGCCGGCCCTGCAACTATGGAAACCACCCTGGATGGCGGAAAATGCCATGGACTGTCCCTGTCTTCTCTTGAGGGCTGATCGAGAAGCCCCCGGGAAGGTTAACCCGGTCAACAAATGCCCGCAGAAGTCGGATGTGTCGGCCTAATGGCGCAAGAACGCAGCTCTGCTGTAAACAGGCATAACGCAGTCACATCCGGAAAAAAATCCGGATGAACGCAGAAGAAGAAGAAGAAGAAGAAGAAGAAGAAGAAGAAGAAGAAGAAGAAGAAGAAGAAGAAGAAGAAGAAGAAGAAGAAGAAGAAGAAGAAGAAGAAGAAGAAGAAGAAGAAGGAGAAGGAGAAGAAGAAGGAGAAGAAGGAGAAGAAGAAGAAGAAGGAGAAGAAGAAGAAGAAGAAGAAGAAGAAGAAGAAGAAGAAGAAGAAGAAGAAGAAGAAGAAGAAGAAGAAGAAGAAGAAGAAGAAGAAGAAGAAGAAGAAGAAGAAGAAGAAGAAGAAGAAGAAGAAGAAGAAGAAGAAGAAGAAGAAGAAGAAGAAGAAGAAGAAGAAGAAGAAGAAGAAGAAGAAGAAGAAGAAGAAGAAGAAGAAGAAGAAGAAGAAGAAGAAGAAGAAGAAGAAGAAGAAGAAGAAGAAGAAGAAGAAGAAGAAGAAGAAGATCGAGAAGCATTCAACCATTCCATCTTGAAAAGCTTGGGTGTGCACGGCACCACAAAAGTGAGAGTCTCACAGGAATGCTAACCTGTCAAAAATGCATGCTGAAAGTGGGATGTGTTGGCCTAATGGTTTCGGCCCGAGGGTGCCTAACTAGACACACCGCAATCACATCTGAAAAAACACTCAGGATGAACGCAAAGAAGAAGAAGGAGAAAACATGGATATAGCACCATTTGCTCCATGCTCCTTAACTATTACTCAATGTATTAATATAATAGACCAATCCTTTACAGGTCTGAGATCTTTCATAGGATTCTGTATGCAAAACAGCAATGACAGTTCCACCAATGAAAACAGCCACGATGGTGGTGGCAATGACGTTGATTGGCGTAGTTGTATCACGTGACATGCGGAGACTGGCGCCGATTTCTATGAAACTACACACCGAATTCTTACCTGGCAAATGGGTGCATGTGAACTTCTATCGGGACACGTTCGTAGGGTAGGTAATTGATTTCTTCTTCTTCTTCTTCTTCTTCTTCTTCTTCTTCTTCTTCTTCTTCTTCTTCTTCTTCTTCTTCTTCTTCTTCTTCTTCTGTTCTTCTTCTTCTTCTTCTTCTTCTTCTTCTTCTTCTTCTTCTTCTTCTTCTTCTTCTTCTTCTTCTTCTTCTTCTTCTTCTTCTTCTTCTTCATCTTCTTCTTCTTCTTCTTCTTCTTCTTCTTCTTCTTCTTCTTCTTCTTCTTCTTCTTCCTCTTCTTCTTCTTCTTCTTCTGTTCTTCTTCTTCTTCTTCTTCTTCTTCTTCTTCTTCTTCTTCTTCTTCTTCTTCTTCTTCTTCTTCTTCTTCTTCTTCTTCTTCTTCTTCTTCTTCTTCTTCTTCTTCTTCTTCTTCTTCGAAATCTTCACAACCGTCTTCCTCCCTCTTCCTCTCCTTCCCCCTCCTTCTTCTCCTCTAAGGTCTTAATCGGACGGGAAGGACTTGTTTGTGATGTCTCCTCATGTTGGATTACTTTTCCTGTTTTTCTTCATTCGTAGACAATGAAATTTATATCGTTGTGATCACAATAATGCAGTTCAACTGCTGAAATTGTTTTAAAGTTTTTATATGTGCTGTGTTAGATATAAATGCTCGCTATATTCTAACTCAATACTAAGGATAGAGGATTCATGGATAAACCCAGCGTCAGTGATAGTATAATCTAGCCAATCACATCAGTGGAGTTTAAGCCGCGCGTGCGCTCTACAATGTCTTTTTAATGTAAAGGAGCCTTGCACACGCGTTAAACTGTTGGTTACAGGATGATACGGTGGTTAATAATAGCCAGCCATATTATTCTCTAATCGGTCTCCGTGACGAAGGGGTTATGGACGCGATTCGTAATTCCCGTATAACACAACGGTGCTGGGTTTTTTTTTCGACAAAGGTATAGGTGCCGGTCGTTCAGAAAGCAAGGCAAACTACTAAAAGTAAAATTTGCCTAGGAATCTCGAACAGCCAAAATGCTGGCATTGACTGCAGCATCCTGTGAAGAACATGCAAATCACACACAAAATTACTCTCTCAGACATTTTCTTATACCCTTTTTAGGGTGGGTCTGTCTGGGAGCTGAGGTCAAATACAAGGTAATCTATGGCAATGATGATTTGCATACAATATCACCGCCCCGGCAGGCGAACATTCTAGTCACTGCGCTAGCGAGGTTCCCTGGGAAGCACAGTACTTAATTATAGTCAACTGGGGTCAGCACCCGCTGAGATTTTCCAGTGTTGCTGATGCCGAGGTAGAAGATTCAACCCCTACACTGATCAGCTTTACTAAAATGTTGTCTTCGCGTCCTTGATTTGCGGACGTAAATTACTAGTACCTCTGAAGTCTCAGAGGGTTTGCCTGATAGCGAGGGACACTGGTAATAGGGAAAGCTAATCCACACACAAAAATCAGTCCAGTGTACTAGAAATAGTAGGCCATGAATGGACAACGGTGGAGGTCAAATCGAGCGATCGTTAAAAAGATGCCACTAAGAAAAGGTGAATTGTTTGTTAGTGAATGGGTTATACAAAGGGCTTCTCATAAGTCTTTAGCCTGACCATGAAGGAGTAGGCGGAGAAAATTGAAATTTGGCACATATATAGCTCATTCAATCCGTAAAGGACATATGAATTATGAATTTCACTACTCAACTGGTTTTTTCCGATATGGTGCATGGCACAACACACCATATTGACCAGATCTGCACATCCAACTGTTTATCAGAACAATGGAGAAAGCAGACGCCAGGACTGTGATAAAAGTCTTGATGTCACAGAGAAAAAAAAACACCTACAGAAATACACAGGGAGATAGAACCAGTGTTTGAGGCAGACTGTCCTTTGTATGCTTCTGTAAAATATGGTGTTTGCAGTTTAAGTGTGGCCATTCCCAAGTTGCTGATCTGCCAAGATCAGGACGACCGTACTCAGAGTGCAATGATGCAAATGCTGCAAAAGTGAAGAACATCATAGACCAGAATAGGAAAATGACAGTTGCAGAGATATCGGGTTCAGGAAAACTGAGTAAGAGTACAGTTTTTAAAATTGTTCACAACAGATTGAACATGAGAAAAGTGTGTGCCCGCTGGGTCCCGCGCCTGCTGACATGTGAACAGAAACAAACACGGGTTGATTGCTGTGGCCAGTTGCTCAACATGTGGCGGTCGCAAAAACATGTTGACGACCATGGTGACGGTAGATGAGACTTGGATTCTCCATTATGACCCAGAATCAAAAATTGCCAGCATGCAGTGGAAAACCCCGTTCTCGCCAACACATGTCAAGCCAAGAGCACAAAGATCTGCAAGAAAATTGATGCTGACTGTTTTTTTGGGATGTCAAAGGTGTCATATTGAAAGATTACATGCTTCATGGCAACAAGCTTAATGGGCAGTACTATGCAGATCTCTTTATCAAAGTCAGAAAGGCTGTGACCAGAAAACGAGGGATAGCGCGTACGCAAATTCTGCCTTTGCTTCAAGGCAACGCGCCTTCCCATAAAGCGTGGCTTGTGCTGAAAACTGCCAACGATTTGAATATTTAAATTCTTCCACACCCACAATATTCTCCAGATTTCGCTCCATCAGACTTTTTTCTTTTCCCAAATCTTGAAAAAAAAAAACAGCTGAAAGGAAATAGTTTTGAAAGTGACGAAGATGACATACTGGCTTGTGATAACTGGTTTAGTTAGAAAAATAGGTTGTTTTATTCTGAAGGTCTTTCCAAGGTCACACAGAGATGGCAGAAATACATAAATTCAGGTGGTGGTTATACTGAGAAGGAATAAGCACTGTGTGAAATTTCAATTTTCTCCGCCTACTTCTTCATGGTCAGGCTAAAGACTTACGAGAAGCCCCTTGTATAATGAATCTGCATGCCCTCATATGTCCAACGATGTATATATATTCAGTTGTTCAATGTAATCTCGCCAACCCTAACCCTTACTTCTCTCGGAGACTCCGGGGCTACTGCCCTGAGCTGTCATTACCTTCTCTGTCAAAAGAACATTCATGAAAATAAAATATTAAGACATAAATACAGAAACGACACATCCTAAATAATAATTCAAACTCATCGAAAAGATGTATTTTATTCTGGATAGGAAACAAATTAATTGTAATTTTTTTTTTCAACTCTGATTCAACAGGTTTTACCAGTGTATGTCCAGCAACAATTCATTGACTTGTACAGGCCACCTGGCCAGAGATGAGAAACGGCCCTTCGAAGCAAGTGACCGAAGAGTGGTCAACCTTAGCAAGCCGGATCTAGGTCGACCTTCGGAAGTCCACTCTGATTATTTCACATGTCAGTTGGATTTCCCAAATAACAAAATTTCCTGCAGACGATTAGACTCTGCTGACAGATCCTGCGATGCCCATACTGAGGCCCAACATATCAGAATGCTAGCCAATGATTTCTCCATTCCAAAGTGTGTAGGTTTCGTCTGGCAGTCGCACGACGAATCCCTTATATTTGACCAGAATGTTCACAGAATTCAGTTGTGTAACCGTGTGTGTAATGCAACAAGTGCAGAAAATATATCACACGTGAACAACGACCATGAAAGACCATCGTGGGACCAATCACAGTGGCGCAACAACGTGGCCCACTGGGGAAACCCCAGGATTCCCACTGACCAGTTCCACGATAGAAAAGCTCATATAATTATCGCCATTGTCGCCAGTATAGCAGTAGCGGCCTGTCTTACTGTCGCTGCAGGCATCTTTCGAAGAAAGATATTGCAGATGAAAGCACCACCAAAACCACCCACCTTTGATGATGCCGCAGGTAAGAAGAAAACCTTACATAGGAAAGTATCATCTTCTTCTAGGACTTTCAGCATTGATGCTGCAGACAAGACAAATCCCGTTGTTCTGAATCCTGTGGGTTTCTATTCAGACATCTGAATGAACGCTCTGAGGATATATTATATTAATTATCTTTTCGAGGACTTTATACAACAATAAGAATCCGATAACATGTTATATTAGTTATCTTTTCCAGAACTGTATACAACAATATGTTATTAATTTAGTGGAAAAGTGTTGGCTTTTGTAATTTTTCACATACTTGTGCATGTTCTTTTAGCTCTTGCTATTCTTCTTATTGTTCTTGCACTACTACCACCACTACTACCACCACCACCACTACTGCTACTACTACTACTACAACTATTACTACTACTACCACTACTACTACTACTACTACTACTACTACTACTACTACTCCTATTACTACTACTACTACTACTACTACTACTACTACTACTACTACTACTACTACTACTACTACTACTACTACAACCACTAATACTACTACTATTACTACTTTTTCCTCTCTTTCCTCTTCGTCATCTTCTTCTTTTCCTCCTCTTCTTCTTCATCTTCCTTGCTCGTCACTTGTATTGTATTAAGGTGCCACATTTCAGCTGTGTCTGTTTGTATCAGACCTGCGACAGCTAGCCTCAAGGCTGACACACCCAACGTCTGCTCCGCGTGCATTCATGGGACCAGCCTTCCTGCATTGTATCCCGGGACATGCAAGTGTATAGAGCAGCTGATCTGACACGATCTCTCATACAATATAATCCCCTTCCTATTCAACTGCTACAGTGAGGGGAGCTTCCAATTCAACTAATACAATTTAATAAAGAAAGAGAGGAGCTAACGAGATACTTTCAGTTTGAAACATAAAGAAGCGATAATAACAGAACAACGGTCAATATGCAATGAACAAGAAATACAAGGCTTGTCAAACAATATATAACTGAACGGAAATAGTAATCCACCAAACGAAAAGACCACAAGGACAAGCAGGAGATGAGTCCTCCTAGGGACTAATCCTTTTCAGGATCACCACCAGAAGAAAAAAAGAAAAATTAGAACAAAAGAATTACCAGTAAAATGAATATTCTGGAGACAAACAACTAATTTACATTCCCAATGGTAACCTTATCAAGGGTTGAACGTTGTCATCTCGACTGGAATTGTAATGTCCCTATCACTAGAGGAGGTGGATTAACGAAATTAACCCTCTGTAAAAAACACTAGACAAGAAAAGCATAGGACGACAGAGGTTGGTGGGTGCAGACAGCTTAAACAGCTGAACAGCAAATAATATATACAGCACCTTCTTATAGTCCATGCCATGTGACTGTATTGATCATGTCTGTCTCTTGTGCTGCCAATAATTTCTGAAACCGATGTTCCTCCATGATGAGATTTTAAACTGTCTAGCCCTTCACTCTTTGTCTTCCCCCTGTCTCTCTTCCCATCCAGCCTTCCCGTTGTGATAACATACTCCAGCTTTCCTCTTCTCATGACATTCCCAAAGAATGTGGACTGCCTTCTTCTGATGCGAGTAACCAGTTCTCTTTGTGAGTTAACTTCTTTCAAGATATCTTCATTGCTCTGTCTATCCGTCCTCGGTGTTCTCACTATTCTTCTATAAAACTACAGCTCGGCAGCTTCCACACAGTTCCTCCCATGTCTGCTAAATGTTGCAAGCAACTACAATCATATTCATGTTGTAATCATCTATTACAACTTCATCACAATATCAAATGACGGAGAGGATTGCTGAGTCATAATCGCCGGTCTCAGCTCAACACCATGCACTTCTAGAGAAACAGGAGCATCCACTGTGTCCATGTTGAGGTTGCAGTTATGTCATAAATCCATCAATGTTTAGTTATTATGTATCTGAATCCGCCCAATACTAAAATAAATACGTCACATCTGAAATCATTGCATTGTTTGACGTGTTTTTATCGTACCTGTTTACATATGTGTGTGTTTAATGTTATTTTATCCTTTTTACATATGTGTGTGTCTTAATGTTACTTCATCCTACCTGTTCACATTTGTGTCTGTCATAATGTTATTTTATCCTACATGTTTACATATGTGTGTGTCATAATGTTATTTTATCATACCTGTTCACATTTGTGTGTGTCATAATGTTATTTTATCGTACCTGTTTACATATGTGTGTGTGTCATAATGTTATTTTATCCTACATGTTTACATATGTGTGTGTCATAATGTTATTTTATCCTACCTGTTCACATTTGTGTGTGTCATAATGTTATTTTATCATACCTGTTTACATATGTGTGTGTCATAATGTTATTTTATCATACCCGTTCACATTTGTGTGTGTCATAATGTTATTTTATCATACCTGTTTACATATGTGTGTGTCTTTATGTTATTTTATCATACATGTTTACATATGTGTGTGTCTTAATGTTATTTTATCATACATGTTTACATATGTGTGTGTCTTAATGTTATTTTATCATACATGTTTACATATGTGTATGTCTTAATGTTATTTTATCCTACATGTTTACATATGTGTGTGTCTTAATGTTATTTTATCATACATGTTTACATATGTGTGTGTCTTAATGTTATTTTATCATACATGTTTACATGTGTGTGTGTGTGTGTGTGAATGTTATTTTATCATACATGTTTACATATGTGTGTGTCTTAATGTTATTTTATCATACATGTTTACATATGTGTGTGTCTTAATGTTATTTTATCATACATGTTTACATGTGTGTTTGTGTGTGAATGTTATTTTATCATACATGTTTACATATGTGTGTGTGTGTTAATGTAATTTTATCATACATGTTTACATATGTGTGTGTCTTAATGTTATTTTATCATACCTGTTTACATGTGTGTGTGTGTGTGTTAATGTTATTTTATCCTACATGTTTACATATGTGTGTGTCTTAATGTTATTTTATCATACCTATTTACATGTGTATGTGTGTGTGTGTGTGTGAATGTTATTTTATCCTACATGTTTACATTTGTGTGTGTCTTAATGTTATTTTATCATACCTGTTTACATGTGTGTGTGTGTTAATGTTGTTTTATCCTACATGTTTACATATGTGTGTGTCTTAATGTTATTTTATCCTATATGTTTACATATGTGTGTGTCTTAATGTTATTTTATCATACCTGCTTACATATGTGCGTGTCTTAATGTTATTTTATCCTACATGTTTACATATGTGTGTGTCTTAATGTTATTTTATCCTACATGTTTACATATGTGTGTGTCTTAATGTTATTTTATCATACCTGTTTATATATGTGTGTGTCTTAATGTTATTTTATCCTACATGTTTACATATGTGTGTATCTTAATGTTATTTTATCATACCTGTTTACATATGTGTGTGTCTTAACGTTATTTTATCCTACATGTTTACATATGTGTGTGTCTTAATGTTATTTTATCCTACATGTTTACATATGTGTGTGTCTTAATGTTATTTTATCATACATGTTTACATGTGTGTGTGTGTCTTAATGTTATTTTATCATACATGTTTACATATGTGTGTGTCTTAATGTTATTTTATCATACCTGTTTACATATGTGTGTGTGTGTCTTAATGTTATTTTATCATACCTGTTTACATGTGTGTGTGTCTTAATGTTATTTTATCCTTCATGTTTACATATGTGTGTGTGTCATAATGTTATTTTATCCTACATCTTTACATATGTGTGTGTCTTAATGTTATTTTATCATACATGTTTACATGTGTGTGTGTGTGTGTGTGTTAATGTTATTTTATCCTACATGTTTACATATGTGTGTGCGTCATAATGTTATTTTATCATACCTGTTTACATATGTGTGTGTGTGTGTCTTAATGTTATTTTATCCTACATGTTTATATATGTGTGTGTCTTAATGTTATTTTATCATACCTGTTTACATGTATGTGTGTGTGTGTTAATGTTATTTTATCCTACCTGTTTACATGTGTGTGTGTCTTAATGTTATTTTATCCTTCATGTTTACATATGTGTGTGTGTCATAATGTTATTTTATCATACCTGTGTGTGTCATAATGTTATTTTATCATACCTGTTTACATATGTGTGTGTGTGTGTCTTAATGTTATTTTATCATACCTGTTTACATGTGTGTATGTGTGTTAATGTTATTTTATCCTTCATGTTTACATATGTGTGTGTATCATAATGTTATTTTATCCTACATGTTTACATATGTGTGTGTCTTAATGTTATTTTATCATACATGTTTACATGTGTGTGTGTGTCTTAATGTTATTTTATCCTATATGTTTATATATGTGTGTGTCTTAATGTTATTTTATCATACCTGTTTACATGTGTGTATGTGTGTGTGTTAATGTTATTTTATCCTACATGTTTACATATGTGTGTGTCTTAATGTTATTTTATCATACCTGTTTACATGTGTGTGTGTGTTAATGTTATTTTATCCTACATGTTTACATATGTGTGTGTCTTAATGTTATTTTATCATAACTGTTTACATGTGTATGTGTGTGTGTTAATGTTATTTTATCCTACATGTTTACATATGTGTGTGTCTTAATGTTATTTTATCATACCTGTTTACATGTGTGTGTGTGTTAATGTTATTTTATCCTACATATTTACATATGTGTGTGTCTTAATGTTATTTTATCATACCTGTTTACATGTGTGTGAGTGTGTTAATGTTATTTTATCCTACATGTTTACATATGTGTGTGTCTTAATGTTATTTTATCATACCTGTTTACATGTGTGTGTGTGTGTGTGTGTGTGTGTGTGTGTGTGTGTGTGTGTGTGTGTGTGTGTGTGTGTGTGTGTGTGTGTGTGTGCTAATGTTATTTTATCCTACATGTTTACATATGTGTGTGTCTTAATGTTATTTTATCCTACATATTTACATATGTGTGTGTCTGAATGTTATCTGAGCGTGCCTTTGTCTTCAGTGGCTGTTGTTTATGTTTGCTGATGAAGACTTTTCGCCACAACGTATTCTTTGCATTTCTCTAAGACACCATATTTCCTCTGCTATTTGATGTGTCTTAGTTTAAACTATGCATGGAACCCTTGCATATCTAGGGATGCCAGTGATAGAACAACAAACACACTAGTCCCTGCAGACTACCAACATCTGAAATGGTATCGAGAACAGGGTATTTCTGCTGCCGTGCTGTGACGGGTGTACGAATAAAAACACCAAATATGACCCTGAAGTTAGGCGGATGAACAGAAAGACACGAGTGAACGTTTTGTCGCAAGTCTTTATCGGCGGAACAGCAAAAGCGAAAGTAAGAAAATTTAGTTCCCAGTCTCCTGTGTTGAGGAGTGACAGGCTGGGTAACTAGAAACTCAAGTCGTATTAGGGAGATCCGGGTTCGAATCCTTGGTAAAGTGATTGGGCTTTTTCCTGTCGGGGGGTCGGGGGGGGGGGGGGGGGAGAAAACGCTAACCTGCACAGATCGCGGAGACTGCACTAGCCAGGCGGCCTTAATTCCTCAGGCTCAAGACCGACCCTGTCGTACACCGCAAGATATTATAAGCACTAGATGACAGACAGTCTCCTGGACTGGATGTATTCAGAGAAGTACACTTTTCTCTTGTTTATTCGTTGTATATTTTACTGTTTCGGGTGGAGGAACACAATTGGGAGGGTGCAAGCCTTACCATAATGCGAGGAAATGCAATCTACAGACTAAATGTCATGGCAGGGCAGACCAGGTCCTAAGCCTTGGTCGGCAACTCGTCTAAGATGGAAGCCCTGACAGGGATGACAGTTTGAGCATTGCTTTGCTGATACAGCAGCTTCTGCAGCTTGTGTTGTTCAATGTGTATTGGTGTTACCTTTCCTCTGAAGTATACTAGACAGGTCTAGAGAGCATGGGCAATACATGGTCTTCTCTAATTTCCTGCCCAGGCTGTGTGTTATGGAGAGGCATAACTCCATTTCACAAACAATCGTTTGTCAAGACGGCAAAGTCAGTCAGTCATTTTTAGTGTTTCGTGTTTAGCTGTTTTGTTGATGAAGACTTGGGTCGGAACCTCCGCTTGTATCTGTGTGTTTCTTCATCCGTCGAACTTCTTGCTCATATTTTGTTCGTGTTCCTACCACCATCTAACGGACAGGGCGGGTATCGTGACACACTGGTTTGAGAAACTTGCACCTAAATACATTTGTGTTGTTGTTTTGTTTTGTTTTTAAATTAGTTGAGTATCCTTTACAGGACTCACAGTCAACCCCAGAATATTTTGGCCTGTTTGTGATCTTTTGGCAAGTTTATGCTCATTAGTTTGTCATTGCTTCTTGAACGACCTGCACTCATACCATTTTATACACACAAAAAACAAAAACCAACGCAAGGTAGTCTGCTGCCAAATTTCTGTGTTTTGACCTCGGTTGAGTTGAGTTGAGTCAAGAACCGACATCACTGCACTCAGGACATTCCCATACGTGCTCAGTCCCCTCGGTATGCAAGATGACGAAGTGCGTCCCAAACTCATTCGCTACGGAGTCGAGTCGAGTTATCATCCAGAACAAAGTGACTTCTAAGAGGAATTTAATCCGCCGCTTTCATTCTTGCCGATAAATTACCGCGTTACTATGTGCCGCAAGCAAACAAAGTTTCAAGTGTCCCTACCATGAGGCAGATATCTAATTTGTTGGAATATAATTCTGGTACCAGCTGTCACAGCTGTCAGATCTCCTGGGTATTAAACATGGCGATAAGGCCGTCTGTACACAAGGTGGACAAAAGACAACACGGAAGTCCGTTCTCGTCACTGATCGTCTCTGCGACCGAAGATTATCTTATACTGATACTTATCTAAGAGAACCGGCGCTGTGGATTATGGTGAAACTATTTCACAATGCAGAATAATATATTCCCTTAATGAATTTAAACACAGAAGCCACAAACAATTTGTTGATAGATTTATTGCCTGGCATATTTCGCTGCATCTCGTCAGGTGCATACCGCACAGTTATATTTCATCTGAAATTAATAAATGAATAATACTTACACTAAAACAATTAAAAAATACATAGTCACAGGTATTGTTGGAATGTATAACATTTGTTATCCCCAAGATTAATTTCAAATTTACCACGAACTGTTTCTGTTTGCACAACATTAATTTATTCCCTTCATGTGGTATATAACTCTGCATGCAGTATACGCCTGACTAGATGCAGCGAAATATGCCAGGCAATAAATGGTGCAGCATATTCTGTGTGGCTTCTGTGTTCAAGTTTCACAGCTCCGTGAGATACCGAGTTCATAATTCGACACCAGCTGTGGGAGATTTGAAAGCAGACCGTTTTGCGTTGATTTCGATGGATGATGCATCGGCTTTCAGATAACTATGACATACTACCAAACTACCATTGCCTAATAAATCGCAGACAGCAAATAAATGCTGGGATTGATTGTTATGTCCTGTAAAGATAAACAACTAAATTTAACGTATCTACATACACATTTACCTCCAGGTGCCAACGTGGCAGAGAGGTCTATCGCGATAGCGTTTAAACTTTTTCTGGTGAACGAAGAGAAGTGGGGTGATTCTACACATTGGTCAATTCCACTTAAACGTTGGCTTCTTATCCTTGACTTGGGGATGTAAATTACAAGCACCTCTGAAGTCGGAGTTGATTCGCCTGATGGCGAGGGGTACTTTTAACAGGGACAGTTAACCTTCACGCAATTTCAATCCATTGCACTCCCTAATAGCAGCATCTTACAGTAGTAGCAGCATCTTACAGTAGTAGCAGCATCTTACAGTAGTAGCAGCATCTTACAGTAGTAGCAGCATCTTACAGTAGTAGCAGCATCTTACAGTAGTAGCAGCATCTTACAGTAGTAGCAGCATCTTACAGTAGTAGCAGCATCTTACAGTAGTAGCAGCATCTTACAGTAGTAGCAGCATCTTACAGTAGTAGCAGCATCTTACAGTAGTAGCAGCATCTTACAGTAGTAGCAGCATCGTACAGTAGTAGCAGCATTTTAAAGTAGTAGCAGCATCTTACAGTAGTAGCAGCATCTTACAGTAGTAGCAGCATCTTACAGTAGTAGCAGCATCTTACAGTAGTAGCAGCATCTTACAGTAGTAGCAGCATCTTACAGTAGTAGCAGCATCTTACAGTAGTAGCAGCATCTTACAGTAGTAGCAGCATCTTACAGTAGTAGCAGCATCTTACAGTAGTAGCAGCATCTTACAGTAGTAGCAGCATCTTACAGTAGTAGCAGCATCTTACAGTAGTAGCAGCATCTTACAGTAGTAGCAGCATCTTACAGTAGTAGCAGCATCTTACAGTAGTAGTAGCATCTTACAGTAGTAGCAGCATCTTACAGTAGTAGCAGCATCTTACAGTAGTAGCAGCATCTTACAGTAGTAGCAGCATCTTACAGTAGTAGCAGCATCTTACAGTAGTAGCAGCATCTTACAGTAGTAGTAGCATCTTACAGTAGTAGCAGCATCTTACAGTAGTAGCAGCATCTTCCAGTAGTAGCAGCATCTTACAGTAGTAGCAGCATCTTACAGTAGTAGTAGCATCTTACAGTAGTAGCAGCATATTACAGTAGTAGCAGCATCTTACAGTTGTAGCAGCATCTTACAGTAGTAGTAGCATCTTACAGTAGTAGCAGCATCTTACAGTAGTAGTAGCAGCATCTTACAGTAGTAGCAGCATCTTACAGTAGTAGCAGCATCTTACAGTAGTAGCAGCATCTTACAGTAGTAGCAGCATCTTACAGTAGTAGCAGCATCTTACAGTAGTAGCAGCATCTTACAGTAGTAGCAGCATCTTACAGTAGTAGCAGCATCTTACAGTAGTAGCAGCATCTTACAGTAGTAGCAGCATCTTACAGTAGTAGCAGCATCTTACAGTAGTAGCAGCATCTTACAGTAGTAGCAGCATCTTACAGTAGTAGCAGCATCTTACAGTAGTAGCAGCATCTTACAGTAGTAGTAGCATCTTACAGTAGTAGCATCTTACAGTAGTAGCAGCATCTTACAGTAGTAGCAGCATCTTACAGTAGTAGCAGCATCTTACAGTAGTAGCAGCATCTTACAGTAGTAGCAGCATCTTACAGTAGTAGCAGCATCTTACAGTAGTAGCAGCATCTTACAGTAGTAGTAGCATCTTACAGTAGTAGAAGCATCTTACAGTAGTAGCAGCATCTTACAGTAGTAGCAGCATCTTACAGTAGTAGCAGCATCTTACAGTAGTAGCAGCATCTTACAGTAGTAGCAGCATCTTACAGTAGTAGCAGCATCTTACAGTAGCAGCATCTTACAGTAGTAGCAGCATCTTACAGTAGTAGCAGCATCTTACAGTAGTAGTAGCATCTTACAGTAGTAGCAGCATCTTACAGTAGTAGCAGCATCTTACAGTAGTAGCAGCATCTTACAGTAGTAGCAGCATCTTACAGTAGTAGCAGCATCTTACAGTAGTAGCAGCATCTTACAGTAGTAGCAGCATCTTACAGTAGTAGCAGCATCTTACAGTAGTAGCAGCATCTTACAGTAGTAGCAGCATCTTACAGTAGTAGCAGCATCTTACAGTAGTAGTAGCATCTTACAGTAGTAGTAGCATCTTACAGTAGTAGCAGCATCTTACAGTAGTAGCAGCATCTTACAGTAGCAGCATCTTACAGTAGTAGCAGCATCTTACAGTAGTAGCAGCATCTTACAGTAGTAGCAGCATCTTACAGTAGTAGCAGCATCTTACAGTAGTAGCAGCATCTTAACAGCGTAGTAGCAGCATCTTACAGTAGTAGCAGCATCTTACAGTAGTAGCAGCATCTTACAGTAGTAGCAGCATCTTACAGTAGTAGCAGCATCTTACAGTAGTAGCAGCATCTTACAGTAGTAGCAGCATCTTACAGTAGTAGCAGCATCTTACAGTAGTAGTAGCAGCATCTTACAGTAGTAGCAGCATCTTACAGTAGTAGCAGCATCTTACAGTAGTAGCAGCATCTTACAGTAGTAGCAGCATCTTACAGTAGTAGCAGCATCTTACAGTAGTAGCAGCATCTTACAGTAGTAGCAGCATCTTACAGTAGTAGCAGCATCTTACAGTAGTAGCAGCATCTTACAGTAGTAGCAGCATCTTACAGTAGTAGCAGCATCTTACAGTAGTAGCAGCATCTTACAGTAGTAGCAGCATCTTACAGTAGTAGCAGCATCTTACAGTAGTAGCAGCATCTTACAGTAGTAGCAGCATCTTACAGTAGTAGCAGCATCTTACAGTAGTAGCAGCATCTTACAGTAGTAGTAGCATCTTACAGTAGTAGCAGCATCTTACAGTAGTAGCAGCATCTTACAGTAGTAGCAGCATCTTACAGTAGTAGCAGCATCTTACAGTAGTAGCAGCATCTTACAGTAGTAGCAGCATCTTACAGTAGTAGCAGCATCTTACAGTAGTAGCAGCATCTTACAGTAGTAGCAGCATCTTACAGTAGTAGCAGCATCTTACAGTAGTAGCAGCATCTTACAGTAGTAGCAGCATCTTACAGTAGTAGCAGCATCTTACAGTAGTAGCAGCATCTTACAGTAGTAGCAGCATCTTACAGTAGTAGCAGCATCTTACAGTAGTAGCAGCATCTTACAGTAGTAGCAGCATCTTACAGTAGTAGCAGCATCTTACAGTAGTAGCAGCATCTTACAGTAGTAGCAGCATCTTACAGTAGTAGCAGCATCTTACAGTAGTAGCAGCATCTTACAGTAGTAGCAGCATCTTACAGTAGTAGCAGCATCTTACAGTAGTAGCAGCATCTTACAGTAGTAGCAGCATCTTACAGTAGTAGCAGCATCTTACAGTAGTAGCAGCATCTTACAGTAGTAGCAGCATCTTACAGTAGTAGCAGCATCTTACAGTAGTAGCAGCATCTTACAGTAGTGGCAGCATCTTACAGTAGTAGCAGCATCTACAAGTAGTAGCAGCATCTTACAGTAGTAGCAGCATCTTACAGTAGTAGCAGCATCTTACAGTAGTAGCAGCATCTTACAGTAGTAGCAGCATCTTACAGTAGTAGCAGCATCTTACAGTAGTAGCAGCATCTTACAGTAGTAGGCAGCATCTTACAGTAGTAGCAGCATCTTACAGTAGTGGCAGCATCTTACAGTAGTGGCAGCATCTTACAGTAGTAGCAGCATCTTACAGTAGTAGCAGCATCTTACAGTAGTGGCAGCATCTTACAGTAGTGGCAGCATCTTACAGTAGTAGCAGCATCTTACAGTAGTAGCAGCATCTTACAGTAGTAGTAGCAACTTACAGTAGTAGTAGCATCTTACAGTAGTGAGCATCTTACAGTAGTGGCAGCATCTTACAGTAGTAGCAGCATCTTACAGTAGTATCAGCATCTTACAGTGGTAGCAGCATCTTACAGTAGTAGAAGCATCTTACAGTAGTGGCAGCATCGTACAGTAGTGGCAGCATCTTACAGTAGTAGCAGCATCTTACAGTAGTAGCAGCATCTTACAGTAGTGGCAGCATCTTACAGTAGTGGCAGCATCTTACAGTAGTAGCAGCATCTTACAGTAGTAGCAGCATCTTACAGTAGTAGTAGCATCTTACAGTAGTAGTAGCATCTTACAGTAGTAGCATCTTACAGTAGTAGCAGCAT
>OY992883.1:118781700-118806700 GCA_963921405.1 Cepaea hortensis
TTTCGGTGAAGCGTTTTTGTGAATGGAGAAACGCATGGCATGCCCCATGGCGACTGTGCATGCGCGAATCGATCGAAGTGGCATGTTACGCTTTCACTTTTCAACACTCAAAACGTGCAATTTGACCTACTAAAGCTAAAGAGAACACAAGTTTAAAGATTAATAATAATTTATTTGTATACTTGTATTATCTTTTAATCATTTAACATGACGGAACATATTTTTGAAGTCAGTTTTCATAATCCGTCTATGACACGTGTTGGTTGAGACCAATCTCGCGCGCGGAGAAAAATGAAAACGGCAAGCTGAACCGTAAATAATGTTTTACTGGCGCTTCCAATAGAAAACCATCAATTGTAGATGGATCTTCGAATTCTGTATTCAATTTTACAGAAGTTGGAAAGTTTCATCGCTAAACTTGCTTTAATTGTGGTTAAAAAAAAACAAACAGGCGAAAATATTATAAATACAATCATGTAACCCAAAACAGTGGCTTTACTATATAAATTTGCTTAGCAGAATAATCATTATGTACTCGTTAGCGTAAGTTGTAAGCATTCCGCCTGTCACGCGGGAGACCGGGGTTCTCTTCCTGGCTGGGCCTATTTTTTTTTTCACAAAATTATTAGGTGATATGATAGAAACTATTAAACATTACGAACTAAAATATTATATAGAACTAAGAAACTGGAAGTTTGTGAATAAAGTGTGCTCTATGGATCTGTGCAAGCTACCGACTGCTGGGAGCGCATTCCAGAGGCCAGCGGGATGATCACGGTGTATCGAAATCGATGGATCCAATAGATATCTTTTTTAAATGTGAATTTTAATTACCATATAAAATATCGCCCCCGAATCAGCATAGTTTCATCGCTAAACTTGCTCAAATTGTGGTTGAAAAACAGATTTTCTGCGAAGATGTCATTTTGTGAATTGAAAACCCACGGGTCATGACGGCCGCCGCATATCGATTGCGCTACACTTTTCAACACACAAAACGTGCGATTTGACCTACTAAAGTAAAATAGAACACAAGTTTAAAGATTATTACTAATTTATTTGTATACTTGTACTATTTTGTAATCATTTCACATGACGGAACATATTTTAAAGCCAGTTTTCATATGACCGTTTGAGACCATCTTACACGCACACACACACGCAGACCCGTTCGAGGAGGTAATGGACACATTAGAGAGTTCTCATTACGGGTGAATAGAAATAGAATGAGAAATCGCAACTCGTCTCACCTTCACAAAGTTGTGAATATCTTCACTTATAAGTGACATACAGGCACCATTGTGGTACCATTAGATTTTGAATTTCAAGGCCTATCTACTGTGGTGGTCCCATTTAGTAGATTCTCAAATGTATAATCGTGATAGGACTTGCTAGCACTATTTGAATGTAGTTTCACTAGTAGTTGTCAGTCAGAAAGAAATACATCGGAAAATGATCGACAGGGAATTAGTTCAATTAGTTCAATTATTAGTTCATTGTGGCGCAGTAAAACTGGGAGTGAGCTGGTATTGAAATATCACTCATGAATATGTAAATAGTGTAGTTATTACTTTACCTTCAGGAAATGACAAGGAAAATCAACAAAGCACAGATTCGGTCAACAGTCTAAGTTGATGTATGCGACTACAATTTCAGCTCAGGCTACAGGCTAAGGTGGTGTTCACTTTCGTTTTCTTAGAAATGGCGCTATTTGTATCGGCCAGGGTTGCCACATTTTTTTTTTTTTTGGACCAAAAATATCTAGAAACGGCCCGAACAGCATCTATAAATATCTAGATTTTGTTGGAAAGTAGCTAGGAAAAATATCCAGATTGAGAAAGTAAGAAATTACATATGTATTGATGTGACTGCCCGCTCCCTGGCGAAGGTGTTTCGGCTTTCGCCGTAATCCCGTATATTCTCGCGAGTAACGCAGCTGCGCCCGAACCGCTGGAGCCGCGCTAGTAACTTACGGGGGTATGTGAGCTGGTCGCTCAGAAAGCAATGGCAAACTACTGAGCGTAATCTTGCCTAGTACATCAATAGCTGTTGAAAATGCTGAAGTTGACTGCAACGTCCTGTAAGGGATATGCAACATTTAAAAAAAAAAATTGATGTGACTTACCCTATATAGAATCATGTCCTCATCTTCACTGATGTCTGTCTCACAAGATGCACTTAGCTTGGATGATGAAGTTGAAGCTTCAGATTCAAAATGACTCTGGTATGCTTTAGCTGTTCCAATTTCTTATACACGATCAGGGAGCTGATAAGTTGAACAGTATTTTCCTGCTCTCATCAGGCAAAATCTTATTGTCAAGATAGCATTTAAGAGGTCAAGTTTCATCCTGTTTCTTATTTTACATTTTGTATAATTCGTAGTACTGAAAACTCTTTCCACATCAGCATTTGAATGGCGTAGCATCATGGCAGACATCGTCCATTCAAAGAGCTCACAGAATGGACTGTTATCTGAGGCATCTTTAAATTGTCTTACTTCACTCCAAAAGGCTTCAGTTTCTGTTTTGTTTCTCCAGTCAACCAAATTTATTTTGGTTAACTGATATTCTGCTTCCGCCACACTATATTCAGCAACCCCTAAAAATTTCATAACATGACAATATTTTGATATGTCCTTTACTAGCTGAAGTATGTTGTTAACAGAAAAGAGTGCAATATTTTTTCAATACATCTAAATTTTCAGGAAGTCTCAGCGTCAATTGCTTGAATAATGAGAGAAGAAACTCTTGGCAGCGCTTTCTTAAGTTTTTCTCTTCAATTTCTGTTAACAGTCCTTTTGTTTTTAAACCATCCATTTTTTATTCGATTTGGTATCCCATGTATGGCTTAGGAGCCAAATAGCTCTCTATTGTGCAAGTGAACGAATCAGCTTTAGAAGTTGGCAATATAAGTCTTTTACCAATTGAGTGAAATAGCAAAGTGAGATCGTCAAGTAATTTAACTTTATCAACATTTTGAGATTCGAACAGTTTATTACCTTTTTGCCCTTAACTTGAAATGGGTTGTAAAAATAGAAGAAATGCCAAATTTTTTTTTCATCACTGTACATTCCATATAGTAATTCAGCTGTGTAGCACTTTTCACTTTGTCTTGTTGTTTCGAAGTGTGTTTTCAACTCCAACCATTAGTTCACAATTCCTTCAACAGCTGCTTGAATTGATAACCATCAATTTTTGCAATATGACAGAATTTTCAGTGGTGAGGAACTATCATTTAATGCTTTATATAAATTATTATATTGCTGTTGTCTGACAGATGATTTGGAGAACCATTTATGTGTTTCAGCAATAAGGAATTCCAAATTCCTTGGTAAACATTCTGATGAGGCATGTGATAATGCTAGCTGCAAGAAATGACACGCAAATTTTATGAAGATTAAAGATGGGATATCTTCCTTCAATTCTGCACAAACGCCACGGTTGATACCAATCATTACCGAGGCATTATCGGTACCAATTGCAGACAAGTTATTCAAGTTTAAATGTTCAATGACCAAAAGTTTCTTCAGCGCCTGAACTATACTTTCTGCATCACACTCTTCCAAGTGAACTAGTCCAAGAAATGTAGAAACTATTTTGTCTTTGCTGTTGCCATAACTATAATATATAATACATACACCAAGCACTTTCAGAACCGAAATGTCATTCGATTCGTCTGATAAGTAAATAATAAACTATAATATAAAAAATAGACCAAGAAGACGGTGGAGAGATAATATATATACCGACCTACAAGCACTTGGAATCAATGACTGGCAAGAGAAGGTCAACCAGAGAGACGAATGGAGACGGATTGTATCTGCAGCAAAGAACCTCAATGGCTCGGAATGCTGAAGAAGAAGAAGAAGAAGAAGAAGAAGAAGAAGAAGAAGAAGAAGAAGAAGAAGAAGAAGAAGAAGAAGAAGAAGAAGAAGAAGGATATTTATTTGTAGAAATATCACTGATAAAATCTTCTTCAAAGTGAGAAAACAAAGTACCTCTGATCATATCTGTACATTTGCTGCGATGCATTTTCAAGTGCTTTAGCACGTTACTGTCATAAATAGTGTTTTTAAACAAATCAATCAAATGGTCACAATGCACGATTGCACGATGGCAACTTAAAAACATTGCGACAGATATTTCAACTTTTGATGATTCATTAATCTGTGTAGTTCTGAAAACAGATGTCAACGGTGGCATATCCCTAAACGGCACTGCATTTTTATGTTTTTTAGTCTCTGCACGTTTCTTCAAGTCTTGTATTTTCGCTTTCTTTTCGCACTTGTATTACTTACAACGAGCCTTAGTCGCATCTCCATGAATTGACATCACCCAATCTTTAATATGTCATCCTGTAGCAACTCTTTCCGAAATTTTTGTTCATATTACTTTACTTTTGGCATGTTGATAGATTTGTTCAAAGTGGAAGACACATATGAAGGTGAGCAATTATTTTTTAAAAAAATCACATGAAAAAGAATCACAAAGTCGGCATCACAGCAATAATTCGCAACACGGTGAGTTTAATTCAAATAATGTTATTATAATTTATGTTCCTTTTTACTCATTACCGGGGGGTTGCCAGATTGTTGAGCGTTGACCCAAGTCAGTTCAAAGTTTACATAATGGAAGTTACCATATTTTACGCGCGTCCAGACCAAACGAAAAATGGGTAAATGACACCGAAAGAAAAGTAAAATCTAGAAAGTATCGAAAATATTGAGCTCCAAATGAAAAGTATCTAGAATTGCAACCAGCATCCAAAGTCAGAAAACGGTATCCAGGCGCCGGCAAAAACCTCTAGATCTGGATATAAAATATCTAGAATGGCAACCCTGGTATCGACTTAGTTTCAGTTTCTACAGAAGTCGGGCTGCGCGAGTTGTTTGTTAGGTGATGTGTCAAAGTTGTGTGTTGTTGTGGCATAGTGTTATGTGTATCGTGTCATGTAGTGAGTGTTGTCTAATGTTGCTGTGTATGATGTGCATGTTGTATGTATGTTGTGTCATGTTGATGTGTGTGTGTGTGTGTGTGTGTGTGTGTGTGTGTGTGTGTGTGTTATGTTGTGCGTGGTGTGTCATGTTGTGTGTGTTGTTTCATGTTATGTTGATGTGTGTGTTGTCATGTTGTGTGTGTTTTGTTGTGTGTTGTGTCATGGTATGTTGCCGATTGTGTTGTGTGTGTTATCTTATGTTGCAGTGTGTGATAATGATTGATTGATTGATTTAGGAACCGACATCACAGCATTCGGGGCATTCCCATAGGCGCTCCGTCCCCATCCTCAGCAGCCAGCGAAGGGTTACAACACCAATAGTACCAGTAGCAATCTAATTATATGTCCGTCTCGCCTTTCCTCTGAGCGTTGAGCGTCGGCCACATCCCCTCGTCACTCCTCGTTGTCTCATTCTTGCCAGACCATGATGATCCATTTGCTCCTCCGAGGTGTGCACGTGCTCCCACAAGGCCGCAACCACGTCTGCCTTGTCATGCATCAATACTCCACCAAGTTCTGCAGAGCCAGCCAATCTGTCCGCCTGTTCATCCCCAACCACACCGGCATGCCCCGAAGAAAAGATCCAGGCGATGCTTGCCACCCGTGACCTCCTAAGTGAAGCAAGCCAGTTGTACATTTAAAACTGCATCAGAGTACCATCAGTCGACTTTGGCACTAGTTCCAGGCCACTGGCTCAGTTGAAGATTAGCATCGCAGTGGGCGAGCCAGAGTGACAACAACAGCGGATGGATCGCTTTATTCGGCTTCGTCACTTCAGAGACGGGTTTACAACAGCTTCCTCAACTGCCCAGTCATACTGCTACAACCGCTGCAGTCGTTGCTGCTGCTGCTACAACAGTACTACTACTACTACTACTACTACTACTACTACTACTACTACTACTACTACTACTACTACTACTACTACTACTACTACTACTACTACTACTACTACTACTACTACTGCTGCTGCTGCTGCTGCTGCTACTACTACTACCAATACTATTCACAATCATCCAGTGCCTTACCGGCTGGCGTGGGCGATCATCCCTCTCCACAATTTACGATCTCCAACATCATGGATCATTTCGTGTATTAACTCCCTTCCATGCCATTACACAAGACTCTCAAGAATCTCCTCGCGTGGTTTCCTCTATTTCTCTGTCCGCAAATCTGTCCGGTTGTCACAACATGTTCCAGTTTTTGTCGTCTCATAATGTGGCCAAATCACGATGACTGCCTCTTTCTGATGTTTGTGATAACTTGTCTTTGCGACTCAACTTCCTTTAAAATGTCCCGATTGATCATTTTGGTAGTCCAATTAATTTTCAGCATTCTTCTATAAAACCACATCTCCACGCCATTCAGGGAATTTTTCGCTTGTTTACTAAGTTTCCAGGATTCGCAGCCTGTGTTGAAACTGTTTCTATGTAACATGCATGAAGTCTTTTTTTTTTCTAATTTTCACGGACAGTGATTTAATGCACAAAACCAAAATGTGGCTATAGAAATAATTGGTCATATCACCACAAAATGCACTGACGTGGTTTATGAATGCTCTTTACATACAAGCCCCTTTACATACCATGTCCTTTACATTTACATACAATGCCCTTTACACACAATGCCCTACCGAAGACATGTTTAGAATATCCTTTTATGTTTTAAGTTTGGAAGAAGGCACAGACGAACTCGACTTTCCCAAGGAACATCCCGGACAGAAGCACCAGCCTTGCAACAGAAGGAAAGACTGACAATCATTTGCAGTAGGAGGAGTCCTGCTGGTATATAACTATGTTACATGATGAGAGATTGCAAGAGAATAATAGTGATTCTTTCCAATGAATGTTACATGATCAGTACCCACGTCTTGCACACCCTAGGCTGCAAAGCTCAAGGATATTCATGGCAGCAGGCGGAATGTATGTTTCATGTCTGATGCTTCTTTGTATATTTTGTGCCGAATACAGGCTGTTTTTGTCTTTGTATGTTTTCATTACTTTTCTCTTAACCAATCTCTTTGTTGTTGTTGTTGTTTTTAATGTTGTTGCTTTGTTGTTGTTGTCGTCGTTTTTAATGGTGTTGCTGTTTTGTTGTTGTTGTTCTTAATGTTGCTGCTGTGTTGTTGTTGTTGTTGTTGTTATTGCTGCTGCTGTTGCTGTTGTTGTTGTTGTTGTTGTTGTTGCCAATGAATATATCGCAAGCATACCGTGATAAAACCATGGTATTATCATAACTGGATTCATTCATTCATTCATTCATTCATTCATTCAGTAGCATGTCCTTTGCCTCGATGTGCCTTCCCGCAATAACTACAAAGGAAAATCCATCAATCGAGGTGTAAATAATGACTCGTTAACTGATAAGATAAATATCTCTCACCTGAATTTGAAGAACATAAACTATATTACACAATTATATACAATTTTCTGAAATATGGTTACGACGGGATTCGACAAATAAAATCAAGAAAAGAGCAATATAGTTACCAAAAGCATTATGCCATACTTCCTTTATTCGTGCTGGTTTAGAGATATTTAGTCCACTAATTTGAAAACTTGCTTATCCATTCTAAATGTACAAAAATTACATCACCAGCAGCAACAACAACAATAAAACTAACTGTCTCTAAATTGTCTTTGGATTTCCTAGGGATTGTCTGAAGGGTGTCTGGGCATTGTCTGGTGAGTGTCTCGGTATTGTTTCGTGAGTGTCTGGGTATTATCTGATGAATGTCTGGTGAGTGTCTGAGCATTGTCTGGTGAGTGTCTGGGCATTGTCTGGTGAGTGTCTGGGCATTGTCTGGTGAGTGTCTGGGCATTGTCTGGTGAGTGTATGTGCATTGTCTGGTGAGTGTGTATGGGCATTATCTGGTGAATGTCTCGGCATTGTCTGGAGGGTGCCTGGGCATTGTCTGGTGAGTTCCTGGGCATTGCCTGGAGGGTGTCTTGGCATTGTCTGGTAAGTATCTCGGCATTGTCTGATGAGTGTCTGAGCATTGTCTGGTGAGTGTATGGGCATTGTCTGGTGAGTGTGTATGAGCAATGTCTGGTGAGTGTACGGGCATTGTCTGGTGAGTGTATGGGCAATGTCTGGTGAGTGTGTATGAGCATTGTCTGGTGAGTGTGTATGAGCATTGTCTGGTGAGTGTATGGGCATTGTCTGGTGAGTGTATGGGCATTGTCTGGTGAGTGTGTATGAGCAATGTCTGGTGAGTGTATGGGCATTGTCCTGAGGGTGTCTAAGCATTGTTTTGTGAGTGTCTGGGAATTGTCTGGTTGGTGCCTGGGCATTGTCTGGTGTGTGTGTGTGTGTCTGTGTGTGTGTGTCTGTGTGTGTGTGTGTGTGTGTGTGTGTGTGTGTGTGTGTGTGGGCATTGTCTGGTGAATGTGTGGGCATTGTCTGGTGAATGTGTGGGCATTGTCTGGTGAATGTGTGGGCATTGTCTGGTGAATGTGTGGGCATTGTCTGGAGGGTGCCTGGGTATTGTCTGGTGATTACCTGAGCATTTTCTGGTAAGTATCTTGGCATTGTCTGGTGAGTGTGTGTGACGTAATAGACAGTCTCCCACTTTATTTTTGCTTAAATTACATTGCAGATCATACTTTTCATTATAATTATATCTTTTCCCTATTTTCCCATGTTTGTAGATATCTATAAATATGCCTGTATTATTGGCGAGAATTTAATCTCCTGTAAACCTAGTGAATATTCTAGTGTTTTTAAAATATATATTATACAGTATATTATAGAACTATTAGTTGTGCATGCCTTCTGCCCCTGCGCAAGTTTGGCTGAATAACATATTAAGTTTTAGCCTGCAACCCGGGTGGCAACACGAGAATCTGCCTGGCCAGTTGTCGTCAGCCGGCAGATCGTCCATTTGGTCTACTGACCCGAAGCGGTGAGGACACAGGCGCCGATACTAGCTGTAAAAAGACATTGCAACAAAATAATCCAGGCTCTAGTTAGCCTATATTTGGGTAAAAGCAAATTGTGAGCCAAATTAATACCCACAAGTAATATTTACCCTGCTAGTGGCACTGTTCCCCCGTGGAGAGGTTTACTCACCACATTTTGGAAGGTACGTTGCTTTAATGAATTAGTACGAATTTACATGTATATATTTACTGACATTTGTAGTGTAAGATTCAGGGCGAACTATGCGATAACTAATGTTAGAGAACAGGGATCGTAAACTACAGCCGGAATGAATATATAATTAATGGAGACGCTGATTATACTAAGACTAAAATAGAGGAATGAAGAATGAAGGGAACGGCGACACAAAATGGCGAAATCTAACAGGCGGGAACTGGACTATCGAAGAATGGTCAGTCAATGAAGCTTGATGTTTAACTAGGGATTAATATAATATATACTAGAATAATATATCGCCAGGGAAGAATATAATTATAGAATGAGAGGGGTAATTCGGAGGAGTAAACGGTGATAGGAAATACTGATAGTTAATTGTGAAATAATAATTCTTTCACATAGTCTACTGGAGACCACGCTTGTCAGAGGTCATCTCATGACAGCGTGGGACAGGCCTTTCATTCACATCAGTATCCTTGCTTCAACGCAGTCTTTCACTGCCTACCCTCTACACCTATGTTAATACTTCAACCTCCTGTAGAATTTAATTTGTGTGTTTCGGGAGTGAATCAGAATTATAATTTACAATACTGCTTCATGTGCTGAGATAGAATCTGAGTGATTCATAATATATGTTCGTAATTCGTCAAGTGAATGTAATTTGTGTGCTTCATAATCTATGGTGTTCCTTCGTCGATTGAATGTACTCTGTATGATTCATAATATGTGGTGTACTTCGAATGAAGGGAATCTGTCATTCATAATCTATGTTCATACCTCGTCACGTGAATGTAATCTGTGATTCATGATCTATGGTGATACATTGTCGAGTAAATATAATCTGTGTGATTTATAATCAATGTTGATATGTGGCTAAGGAAAATAGTAGTTGTCCACGTTAGCCATTTGTCATTGTGTTGTCATAGCGCTAGTGATGTGTCTGTGACAGAGGTGATAGTCTTGTGATGCTAGTCGTGTCTGAATATGAGACTGAGAGCGAGGTGTGCAATGAGAGTATCCGGGACGTAGGACAAGCATTCACGGGTTCTGTTTTTCTGATTAACTTCCAGAAGTTCTGCCCCTTCTTTGGTGGTACCATGAGCCAGAAACTTGCAGCAACGCATACTTACCGGTCGTGAGCACCATGTCTATTGCCGGAGTGTGAATCCGCAACCTGAACTGGAACTTCACTCGAGTTGACAAGCCGGACCCAAGTCTTGAGCTGAGTGGCCGACCTCCTCGGCTGACACCTTTAGCCTGCCAACATTGTCTAGGATTTGATTGCCTACACACTAGGGCAACAGACTTTTACATGCCACAGTTTTCAATAAATTAATAGTTATATGTGATACCAGAAACATACTTAGTCTGTTGCTGTTATACTCTAATTTAATATTAGGATACTGAGAGAGAGAGAGAGAGAGAGAGAGAGAGAGAGAGAGAGAGAGAGAGAGAGAGAGAGAGAGAGAGAGAGAGAGAGAGAGAGAGAAGGAATGCAAGTTGTAACTTTATATTTGTACTCTTCCTCCATGTTGTGAGAATGGATCAGTTAAAGGGGGCTCTTTAATTTTTGCAGGCATTCGTCGCCAGATTCATTAAGCCTACTGTCTAGAGTTATTCCTAGTATGGTTGTTCGCTTGACCTTAGTTAGTTAGTTAGTTAGTCGACAGATCATCCTCATTGCACATCGAACCATTCAGTCCATAAGTGCTCGGATCCCCTCCTCAGCAAATCCCGCAACGTGTAGCGGCTAACGACGCCAGTTCTGTGTTGGTTTATAAATCTTCTTTCTATCTGTGCCTGAACACTGTCTGAAGACCTGGTCATTCCTGGGATAGTTCCGAATCGTACTTCCTAGTTCGAGCCATTTCGGCTTCTTCTTCGACAGTGATTAGTCTTTCGGAATCCTGAAAGTCTATTGGTTGCTTTTTCTGATCCTTGTTTATCAAAATAGTCAACATTCCGGGACAGTGTGTATGAGCATTGTCTGGTGAGTGTGTATGAGCATTGTCTGGTGAGTGTGTATGAGCATTGTCTGGTGAGTGTGTATGAGCATTGTCTGGTGAGTGTGTATGAGCTTTGTCTGGTGAGTGTGTATGAGCATTGTCTGGTGAGTGTGTATGAGCATTATCTGGTGAGTGTGTATGGGCATTGTCTGGTGAGTGTGTATGGGCATTGTCTGGTGAGTGTGTATGGGCATTGTCTGGTGAGTGTGTATGAGCATTGTCTGGTGAGTGTGTATGAGCATTGTCTGGTGAGTGTGTATGAGCATTGTCTGGTGAGTGTGTATGAGCATTGTCTGGTGAGTGTGTATGAGCATTGTCTGGTGAGTGTGTATGAGCATTGTCTGGTGAGTGTGTATGAGCATTGTCTGGTGAGTGTGTATGAGCATTGTCTGGTGAGTGTGTATGAGCATTGTCTGGTGAGTGTGTATGAGCATTGTCTGGTGAGTGTGTATGGGCATTGTCTGGTGAGTGTGTATGAGCATTGTCTGGTGAGTGTGTATGAGCATTGTCTGGTGAGTGTGTATGAGCATTGTCTGGTGAGTGTGTATGAGCATTGTCTGGTGAGTGTGTATGAGCATTGTCTGGTGAGTGTGTATGAGCATTGTCTGGTGAGTGTGTATGAGCATTGTCTGGTGAGTGTGTATGAGCATTGTCTGGTGAGTGTGTATGAGCATTGTCTGGTGAGTGTATGGGCATTGTCTGGTGAGTGTGTGGGCATTGTCTGGTGAGTGTGTATGAGCATTGTCTGGTGAGTGTGTATGAGCAATGTCTGGTGAGTGTATGGGCATTGTCCTGAGGGTGTCTGAGCATTGTTTTGTGAGTGTCTGGTTGGTCTCTGGGCATTGTCAGGTGAGGGTCTGGGCACTGTCTGGGACACAAATTCTGTTTGGAAGAGAAGTATTTACCCCCTCATTATGCCATGAATGCGTAAGGTATTGTGTATTGGGTGATTCAATGAGCATGATCCGATAGATCGAGGCGGGTCCTGTACGCAGACAGTGGTTTGAATCGGCGCGGAGATCTTCTGTGCGTAGGGTCACCTTCATCTTCGTTCCGGGAAATGATAATATGAATGATATAAACGAACTGATAAACATGCTGGCTCTGCATCCCCTGCAGATGGCCTGTCTATAGATCGTGCAGATATTATTAACGCCCCTCGAGAGCTGTAGAGAACGGAGGACTTTGACGCCGGTGAATGCACATCGTTGTATAGAATGAGAGACTTGGGAGTAAGCATTGCCACGGCTAGACACGAGAGGAACCAACACAGAACTGGCACTAGTTTTCGTCGGACGCTTATGCATATGTTGAGGGGGTGTGGGGGGAATGTGGAGGATCTGATCACCTATGGACATGTCCGGGGTGCAAGGATGATATCCAATAGATAACTAACTAACGTGAAAGTCTATTAATTCACCCACGGATGTCTTGTATCTGACATGGGATGAATACAACCTTTACATGTAGTACGCACTTGATAATGTCAGCTAAACACCGTGTGCTTAACTAGGGTTACAATCTAGGATGTAACACTGTCAGGCGACTGTCATCCATTTCTCTCTCTCTCTCTCTCTCTCTCTCTCTCTCTCTCTCTCTCTCTCTCTCTCTCTCTCTCTCTCTCTCTCTCTCAATCTCTCTCTCTCTCCCCTCTCTCCCCCTCTCTCTCTATCTTTTTCTCTTCTCTCTCTTTCTCTCTCTCTCTCCCTCCCTCTCTCTCTCTCTCTCTCTCTCTCTCTCTCTCTCTCTCTCTCTGTCTCTCTCTCTCGCTCTATCAATCTGTGTCTAACTGACAATCCATTGTAGCCTACGTGTAATATATGTGCTGTACTTAGGTCGTCATTCCTAGGTTTACGGCTTGTTGCTGGGAACAATAGTGTATCCTTTTGTCAAACTTGCTTTGTAGATGACAAACGGTTTAGGTGTTACCGCCAGGCTCTCCCGTGTCTGCATGCATGTCATTGTCATTCACTTCTCAGCAACGACGTTTTGACATCAGTGTATTCTAGTGTGATTCCCAAATATATCGTCATAGTTAACCCTGCCAATGATTGTGTTTGTGCGTGTGCTAAATATATTGAATCTTTCTGTAGGCCTACTATTACGATCACCATCACCACGCGTCTTGCCAAATGGCGTGGAAGTGCATGCAGCGACACACATCTCGGATCTTGGTGTCCTTGATCAACGCTGTTGGAGATATTTCTCCATGCCAAACGCTCAGCCCATCCGGTATTATTTCTCTCGATCTGCCTCTGCCTTTACCATCACTGATATTTCCAGTCGTCACGTGCTCCAATGCCCCTCTTCTCATTACGCGACCAAAGCATGCAAGTGTCCTTTGTTTTGTAGGTGTAAATAACATGCTCAAATTCAGGTATTATTCAGATAAGCCTGGTCAACTTACTCACACCAAGAGAAACGTTTAAACAGCTTTTATATGCGGTGTCTGCGAAGAATACTTGGTGTTGAATGTCAAGACAAAATCACAAATACTGAAGTATTGGAAAGATCAGGTTGTGTGACGGTTTGTTCTATGCTCAGTCTTCGTAGACTTAGATAGATAGGACATCTTAGGAGGATGGATGATGGTAGAATACCAAACGACATCTTTCTTTTCTTTGTGAATTATAGATGGGTAAGAGATCTCAGGGTCGGCCTCTACTACGATACAAAGATGTGTGTAAGCGGGACATGATTGATACAGGCATTGATAATGCATATTGGAAGCTAGTCCCCGCTAAACGTGTTGCATGGAGGGCACATATCAGAAATGGAATAAAGACAAAGGAGAAAATGATTGCAGATAAGTCACACACCGAGCGTGTGAGATGTAAGATGGTGCATGATGCTGAAAATGACCATGTGTTCACCAGCATCCACTGTGGACGTATATTTACAGCGCTAATTGGCCTTATCAGTCACATTCGCTGTCACCATGGGTTGTAGTTATTATGCTTTTTTGATGCACAATGAAACAAACTATCGCCTGTCAACAAGGCGGCAAGGAGCTACAGCAAAGTCATGTCTGACTCAGTTATGACTGAGCTACCGTATGACAGTAAATGGTGCTACCTGCTTTATACTAGCGTCGAATGTTGGGTGGTGCAAGCCTTAGCCAGGTGCCATGAAATGCAACATAAAGGCTAAATATCATGACAGGGCTGATTGTCTTGTTCCAGATGTATTGATGTCACCTTTCCTTTGGAGTAAAGTAGGCAGGTCGAGAGCGGGATCATGCTGCATCGGTTACATATCATGTCTAGATTCAGCCCAGGCTTTGTGTTATGGAGAGGTGTAACTCCATTTTACAAACTATCGTCTGTCTAGACCAGTGTTTCCCAACGTGGGGCCCACGCCCCACAGGGGAGGGGGGCAATTTGACTGTTAAGGGGGGCAATTCGAAAATGGAAGAAATCGGCTGAATATAACAAAACAGGGAGACTTGAGACTGAAGTTAACTAAATTGGAACCTGACATAAGATCTCTTTGCAGCAAGCATCAAGCGCAAGGATCTCACTAAATTTAAATAATAAATAATTACTAATAATTAAAATAATATAGAAAAATCTTTCATTAAAATTATTTTGTACTTGAATTTCAGTAGTCCATTATATGTTTTGAAAATTTACTTACTGTGTTTGCTCAATAATTACCTAGTCATTTCTTCCTAAAACCTATCATTCAAGTTTCTTTAGTGAACATTTCAATTTTTGAATATTAAAAATAATGAATATGTTGAGGGGGGGGGGGCATGGGGCGGAGGAGGGGGGGCAATATGAATTTTAGAAAGGCTTAAGTGGGGCACGGTACAAAAAAGGTTGGGAAACACTGGTCTAGACAGTCAGGTGCCAGTCATGTTATGTGTTACTTTTATGTCATCTTCCATGCAGTTGTTGTTAGTTACACTGGCCGACCCATGTATATGCATCATTCGTCTCAGAAATGAATCTGATATTTAGAATAAACAAAATTGCTGAAGTAATAACTGTGTTATCATCATCATCATCATCATCATCGTTATCTTCTTTTTCTAATCATTTTTTCATGTTTACCCCGAGATGAGAGTTCTCGTGAGTAGTACTATCATTATTATCATCACTATTCATTAACGACTATACTATCACAACTTCTGAATTCTACAGAAAAGAGTTAAATCAAGCCACACAGGTAGCTCGTAGATTCTCATGTTCGGTGATAAATAATGTTCGCTGGGGCATATCACGTCCGGGTACCCGGTGTATTCACGGTTTATAACCCAATAGGGAAAGTGGTTAGGTATGACTTATGCTTGATGGAATTCCCCAAATGTTGGTATCATAACATCTGATATATACCTCACGTCAGACACCCTGTTTATAATAGAATAGAGAGGTAACGCACCGAACTGTTTGTATACCCTGTTTATACTATACTTCACGTCAATGCTGTTACATCGTTTTCATTTCTCGGGATATTTTCAAGGTGTAGACATTTTGATGTTCCTGTGGAGGATTTTGTTTGAAGCGGAATCAATACACCGCATATAAGGCACTTTAAATGTAAGTACACACTCGATGAGCAATCGCGATGGCTGGATGGACAAGAGAGCCCGCTCTTGACTTCCGATGCGCTGATGGCGAGGTAGGGGGTTCAATCCCTCTACCGGCATTAGGTTGAGCTGAAACTTTGACTTCTCGTTCATAAAGTCATGACAAACTACTGAACCTCAACATGCCAAGACAGTCAACCCGGGGTTGATGGCAACGTCCTGCAACAGACATGCACCATTTGTTGGATACAATAAACTGTTCAACTGATTTCTGGGGGTCACCGGGGCCTAGTGGTTAAGTCGCCCGACTCGCACTCCGAAGGTTGTGAGATCGATTCCGGACTACGTCATACGGTTCACGAGTGCAGTTTTCTAGAAGACCCCTGGGTGTCGTCGCTGGAGCTACGGAGTTCGTGATTTGTGCGACGCTATCTGCAGGCTGCCCTGCAGAAACCTTCCGAGCCATATGGGATAAAACCCCGTGCAACGAAGTCGATACTCACGTCTATAATCCCTGTTAAACCCCCATGAATTTACATACGTGTCGTATAAGAACTCTCCTCGCTTTTACGCATTGCATTCTAAATCTATATTAGAATATAAATTTACGGCCACCCCGGATAACCATATATATATATATATATATATATGTTACACGATTACCACAGACGTGGATCAGCTCTGTGTTCTTGTCATGACCTTGTCAGCTTATCAAGCCATTGATGTATTTGCTTCACTGCCTTCCCCTTGTTCTTTTCCCCTTAATTTTGTCAGTTGTCACCAAGTTCTCTAGTTTGTTTGTCTCATAATGTGTCCAGAAAATTTTGACTCTAAGTCAAATTTATCTCATCAGTTTACGGTTTCCATTGGCTTATTGTAGCAGTTTCTCATTGCCTTTTCTGTTTTTCAATGGTATTCTTTGCATTTTCCTCAGAAACCACATGCCCACTGACATTAGATGTTTATCAGCTTGTCCGCTCATTGTCTTCGTTTCACATCCTTACAAAAGTGCACGTTCTAGTAGCACTTCAACACTCTTCTTTTCTTGTTGCAATTTACGTCTTTTATTGGTACAGCACATGTTGCAGGATTGATAACAGAACTATAGTAAAATGGTCGAGTCATCGAGAGATAGATGGTCAGGTCTGCAGTCACATAATAGTCATGTGGTTAGGGCATCTGTCACTAAATGGTGAGGGAATCAGTCATAGAATGGTCATGTGCTCAGAGCACCATTCACAGAATGGGCATAATGTCAGAGGACACCATTCACAGAATGGGCATAATGTCAGAGGACACCAGTCACAGAATTGGCATAATGTCAGAGGCCACCAGTCACAGAATGGGCATAGTGTCAGAGGGCACCAGTTACAGAATGGGCATATATTCAGGGCAACGGTCACAGAATGGTCCTATCGTCAGGGAATCAATCACAGGATGGTAAAAATTCTGAAATTCTGTTGACGGATAAACATGATAACGTTATGATTCTGTTAATAGATAAGTATACAGGCATTGAGTTGACAGATAAGTATACAGGCACTGAGTTGACAGATAAGTATACAGGCATTGAGTTGACAGATAAGTAAGTATACAGGCATTGAGTTGACAGATAAGTAAGTATACAGGCATTGAGTTGACAGATAAGTATACAGGCATTGAGTTGACAGATAAGTATACAGGCATTGAGTTGACAGATAAGTATACAGGCATTGCGTTGACAGATAAGTATACAGGCATTGAGTTGACAGATAAGTATACAGGCATTGAATTGACTTGACTTAAATCAAGAATTGACTTCACGGCAAACGTGGAGATCCGATATGTTCTCCGCATTCATCTTCAACAACCAGCGAAGAGTCCCAATACAAATGGTCACTGTAGCAGTCTGATTATTTGTCCATCTGACCCATTCACGCTGAACTGATTGTCGACCAGATCCTGTGGTCACATCTTGCTACTCTATTCTCTTCAGGTCATGATAATGTGTCTGTTCTCCCACGCCACATACATGATCCCAGAGGGCGCTGACCAAGTCTGTCTGTTGATGCATCAACACACTGACATTCTGTTGACAGATCAGGACACCAAAGTTGACATTCTGTTGACAGATAATGACTCTTACGTTGATACTATGTTGACAGATAAGTACACTAAAGTTGAAATTCTGTTGACAGATAATAACACTAAAGTTGAAATTCTGTTGACAGATAAGGATACTAACATTGAAAATCTGTTGACAGATAAGGCTACTAACATTGAAAGTATGTTAACTGATAAGGATAGTAACAGTAAAAGTCTGTTAACAGATAAGTAGTGATTAGTGAAGATCATCACCATCACACTCCACACAAATGGACAGACTTTCCCCCCCCCCCCCCCCCCCGACTTCTCCGCCTGCGTATACCAGTTCTGTGTTGATTAACCACATCTCCTGTGTCCTTGAGAAAAGGTTCATGTCTTTGCGGTTCACCACTTCACATCCATCTCTTCAGGCTGGACAAGGAAGCAGAATTTCAAGCGTCGTTAAAGTCACTTTTTTGTCGTACATCTCTTATGACAGTGATGATGTCTGGCCCATCCATTGCCTTTCCCTCCTCGATCACCGCCTTGCCCGTCAAATGATCGGCTCTCTCGTTGTCTGTAGGGCCTGACTGCCCCGGTACATATATAAAAGTCAGCTGGACTAATTGTGATGTGCTCATTGTGTCGGGCCACTCATGTCTTATGAGTTCCGTCTAGATTTACATCGGCATGTCTTAGAACTGTAAATGAAACCAGCAAAGGTCAAACAACAAACACACATATGCGACATATGGGTGGTTAATATAAATTTCTGAATCGTTTTGGCTAAGAATACATTGGCTGGCTACCAATTCTGTCCCTATTGCACAGTTGAATGTTTAGATGCAGGACACGCCTGGCTAATAACGACACCCGTTTAAGGTGGCCTAGTCGGTCGTGTATCGAAGCACACTTGTTCTTTGAGCATGCGCTGTCGTCATCTGACGGCGGCAGGTACTTATCTCCTTGTAGCTTGTCTGTTTGCTTGTTTGTTTGAAACAAACAGTTCCGGTCCCGTTCAACCGTCGAATTTTCTGTTAGTTATAATTGGGGCTCGTATGCTGTTCCTTTCTCTGCTTATATAGATAGGGCTACTTATTCTTCTTCCTGGATTCTGATTGGTTGTCATTGTGTTCCTTTCTCTGCCTGTATAGATAGGGCTACTTATTCTTCTTCCTGGATTCTGATTGGTTGTCATTGTGTTCCTTTCTCTGCCTGTATAGATAGGGCTACTTATTCTTCTTCCTCGATTCTGATTGGTTGTCATTGTGTTCCTTTCTCTGCTTATATAGATAGGGCTACTTATTCTTCTTCCTGGATTCTGATTGGTTGTCATTGTGTTCCTTTCTCTGCCTGTATAGATAGGGCTACTTATTCTTCTTCCTGGATTCTGATTGGTTGTCATTGGGGCTCGTATGCTGTTCCTTTCTCTGCCTGTATAGATAGGGCTACTTATTCTTCTTCCTGGATTCTGATTGGTTGTCATTGTGTTCCTTTCTCTGCCTGTATAGATAGGGCTACTTATTCTTCTTCCTGGATTCTGATTGGTTGTCATTGGGGCTCGTATGCTGTTCCTTTCTCTGCCTGTATAGATAGGGCTACTTATTCTTCTTCCTGGATTCTGATTGGTTGTCATTGTGTTCCTTTCTCTGCTTATATAGATAGGGCTACTTATTCTTCTTCCTGGATTCTGATTGGTTGTCATTGTGTTCCTTTCTCTGCTTATATAGATAGGGCTACTTATTCTTCTTCCTGGATTCTGATTGGTTGTCATTGTGTTCCTTTCTCTGCTTATATAGATAGGGCTACTTATTCTTCTTCCTGGATTCTGATTGGTTGTCATTGTGTCCCTTTCTCTGCCTGTATAGATAGGGCTACTTATTCTTCTTCCTGGATTCTGATTGGTTGTCATTGGGGCTCGTATGCTGTTCCTTTCTCTGCCTGTATAGATAGGGCTACTTATTCTTCTTCCTGGATTCTGATTGGTTGTCATTGTGTTCCTTTCTCTGCCTGTATAGATAGGGCTACTTATTCTTCTTCCTGGATTCTGATTGGTTGTCATTGGGGCTCGTATGCTGTTCCTTTCTCTGCCTGTATAGATAGGGCTACTTATTCTTCTTCCTGGATTCTGATTGGTTGTCATTGGGGCTCGTATGCTGTTCCTTTCTCTGCTTGTATAGATAGGGCTACTTATTCTTCTTCCTGGATTCTGATTGGTTGTCATTGGGGCTCGTATGCTGTTCCTTTCTCTGCCTGTATAGATAGGGCTACTTATTCTTCTTCCTGGATTCTGATTGGTTGTCATTGTGTTCCTTTCTCTGCCTGTATAGATAGGGCTACTTATTCTTCTTCCTGGATTCTGATTGGTTGTCATTGGGGCTCGTATGCTGTTCCTTTCTCTGCCTGTATAGATAGGGCTACTTATTCTTCTTCCTGGATTCTGATTGGTTGTCATTGGGGCTCGTATGCTGTTCCTTTCTCTGCCTATATAGATAGGGCTACTTATTCTTCTTCCTGGATTCTGATTGGTTGTCATTGGGGCTCGTATGCTGTTCCTTTCTCTGCTTGTATAGATAGGGCTACTTATTCTTCTTCCTGGATTCTGATTGGTTGTCATTGGGGCTCGTATGCTGTTCCTTTCTCTGCTTATATAGATAGGGCTACTTATTCTTCTTCCTGGATTCTGATTGGTTGTCATTGGGGCTCGTATGCTGTTCCTTTCTCTGCCTATATAGATAGGGCTACTTATTCTTCTTCCTGGATTCTGATTGGTTGTCATTGGGGCTCGTATGCTGTTCCTTTCTCTGCTTGTATAGATAGGGCTACTTATTCTTCTTCCTGGATTCTGATTGGTTGTCATTGGGGCTCGTATGCTGTTCCTTTCTCTGCCTATATAGATAGGGCTACTTATTCTTCTTCCTGGATTCTGATTGGTTGTCATTGGGGCTCGTATGCTGTTCCTTTCTCTGCTTGTATAGATAGGGCTACTTATTCTTCTTCCTGGATTCTGATTGGTTGTCATTGGGGCTCGTATGCTGTTCCTTTCTCTGCCTATATAGATAGGGCTACTTATTCTTCTTCCTGGATTCTGATTGGTTGTCATTGGGGCTCGTATGCTGTTCCTTTCTCTGCCTATATAGATAGGGCTACTTATTCTTCTTCCTGGATTCTGATTGGTTGTCATTGGGGCTCGTATGCTGTTCCTTTCTCTGCCTATATAGATAGGGCTACTTATTCTTCTTCCTGGATTCTGATTGGTTGTCATTGGGGCTCGTATGCTGTTCCTTTCTCTGCCTATATAGATAGGGCTACTTATTCTTCTTCCTGGATTCTGATTGGTTGTCATTGGGGCTCGTATGCTGTTCCTTTCTCTGCTTGTATAGATAGGGCTACTTATTCTTCTTCCTGGATTCTGATTGGTTGTCATTGGGGCTCGTATGCTGTTCCTTTCTCTGCCTATATAGATAGGGCTACTTATTCTTCTTCCTGGATTCTGATTGGTTGTCATTGGGGCTCGTATGCTGTTCCTTTCTCTGCTTATATAGATAGGGCTACTTATTCTTCTTCCTGGATTCTGATTGGTTGTCATTGTGTTCGTTGCATCCGTGTTGTGGTTTCACAAGTCTGGTCAGAGTCGCACATTTGTTAGGTTTGGCTTAATTCTGTTCCCTCCCCGTCTCATGGTGTTTATTCTTCTTCAGGGAGTTCTACCAGTTTTGTCCCTCCTGGGCTTCCATCTATTTCCCCATCTTGGTCTGTCTTCGAGCCTTCTTGGTCTTTTCTGGTATCTTGTGTCGTGGACGGCTTGATAGCTCGATCTTGGTGGAGAGTAACCTCTTCTCGTGGCCATCGCTAACTCTTAGTCTTGGTCACTGTGAATTTGGTTTTCTTTCTCCTCTTCTACTTCTTCTTCTGTTTCTTCCTCTTCTGTCTGAGTTTTGATGTCTTCTGTTTCTGATGTTTCGTTCTTTGTCTTGAGCAGTTCTATCTGTTCTCTTTCATCTTGAACCTTTCAAAGAGTCTCTTCTGTCTCGGCTTTGATTGCAGCTGTAGCTTTCAGTTTTATATTATCTAGTTTGCACTTTCTTTTTACTTTTCATTCGTTACTATGAGTGCCGATCAATCCCATGAATGTATGCCTGGTGCTATTTGAAGAGACGCAAGAAGTCTCCAGCAAGCGATGTTTCAACTAACGCCGATGACGATGAAAGTGAATTCCCGTTTTCAGAATCGGACAGGGCTAAATATAAGCAAAATATAAATAATATATTCGAATAAATTATGTTTGGGAGTATGAGAGCGAGGAGAACGATAGTTACGATGATAGTTAAGGTGGTGGTTGTTGTGGTGATGGGAGTGGTGGTAGTGGTGGTTGAGACCACTGGCCATGATGGTAATGTGATAAAAATGATTATTGTGAAGGTCACCATAAAGATGATGATGATGGCGATGGTGATAGTTCAGTGATCAGTAATCATGATGAAGTGATAATAATGATGATGATCACAGTGGTGATGGCTGTGTTAATGATGATGGTAATTATGATGGTGGTGGTGATGATAATTGTGATGGTCAATAGACATGATAATTATCTAATAACGATGATAATAATGATGATAAGTATGATGATGGAGGTGGTCATTGTGGTGGTCAGTGACCTCTTTGATGATCATGGTGATTATATGTTGGTTGTTTTGGACTTAGTCAATGCAATGTTCCTCTGACTGGAGGACAAACATCATTCTCTGGTTGTGATTGTAACAGACTCACGGAGTATTCTGAGAAGGATGAAGACAAGCAATCTTCCTGTAGAGTGGCATGTGTCAAATTCAAGGTTACGCCATCAGCAGGGAAGTTTATGCTGACAGTGTTCTGGGATTGTCAAGGAGTGCTTTTAACAAATTTCAAGAAGAAAGGTGACAATGTGAATTATGAATCGTACTGTGAAGTTCTATTGATGCTTCAGGATGCAATTCGAAGAATACGTCCAGAACAGCTGACTAGAGGAGTGTTGCTTCTTCATGACAATGCCAGACAACATACGACTCGATTAACTCAGGAGAAAATTAACCAACTAAGGTGGGAAGTTCTGGAACATCCACCTCACAGCCCCAACTTAGCCCCTAGCGATTTCCACCTTTATTCGTCCACTGAAAATCCTTTTTGGCGGGAGACATTTCGCGAATGACGCCGAAGTTGAATGTGAAGTGACCACGTGGTTTAGAAAACAGAACACGCAGGTCTATGCAGCCGGTTTGGGAGGACTGATAAAACTATGTTATAAGTACATCAATGTGGGTGGAAATTATGTTGAGAAATAAAGGGACAATGTATGTATAAAAATAAACTCGTTTCAAGTTGTTATCATATTTAGTTATTTTCCTACAGCTATTTGTGACTCAATTATTGACTTCCCCCTCGCCGTGTGACGCTTCCTGGCTGTTGAACGATAATTATTGTACTGATGATCACTGTGATCATCGAGACGAAATGATGAAGGCATTCACTTCTATGATAATATCTGTTTACAATGTATGTATTATCTTTGTTATTTTCCCAACAGGATCTCGTAACCTGGAGACATGATATACAGAACTCATTTCGACGCGGCTGGCGTCCTGCTCCTTGTGACTGTATTAATTTGTACCACAACAACAGCTGTACAACCACTCACCACAGATAGCACAGCATACAACGACGCCACATCCAGCGCCACAAATGACAATTTAGTTGATTCCATAATTCCCAATGAAACTGGTATTCCTGAACAATCTGCTACTTACGCGGGAAGCGAATTTTACGAACAGGAAACTACAACGTCTGCCCTAATTGTTCCAGATACGGAAGAAACCAGCCAGTCATGGTCAACTGCTTCAGTGTCAACACTTAATACCATATACAACACTCCAGACCACCTTGAAAACACAACAACATCTTACACAAATGGTGCGACGAGTCAGGCCTCACCGTTCAATACAACCCTTTCTACTGAAGCAGAAGATAATCTTACAAATCAAGCAGCATCACTCGAAATCGCAGTCATAGCGCTCGGTATCATCGCTGGGTTAAGTATCGTATGTATTATCATTCTTGTGATATGCTTGATAATACAGAAAAGAAAACAGAAAACTCTCCAAACTAAATCGTTGATGGAGATTTCGAAACACGAGAGACAATTAAAGCAAGACAAATGTCTGGCAGTGACAATAACGTCTCCCAATGACGGTATAGATTCCGGGTCAAGGGTTAGTAGCCTAGAAGCTGGACTCTATACTCCGACCGAGTCGACAGAGATTTACATCGAGTCAGACTCCAGTGTGGGCGACAGATGTTCGAATCCTACAGATAATGTCTACAGTAACGAGAACGACACCTACGTTAATTATAACCACAACAATAATGATGACGTCAATCCAATGTCACAAAATAATTTGCACGTTAATCAAAGGTCACAAAATAATTCATACGCCAATCTCAGGTCACTGAATAATGCGTATGGTAATGAGAGATCAGAAAATAATGAGCATGTTAGTGACAGTTCACAAAATGATGAAATATACAACAACATCAGGGATGGAATGAATCAAAAACACATGCATCCTCAAGAACGCAGGATGTGAACCCACGCGCTAGAGCCAGTTGAAGAGATGAAGAAAGCCACGCCAGTGATCAGACCGGCTAAATTGTAACGAATACATGAACATACCAGTGGATCCAACTCCAGCCTGTTGGCTGGGGGGGGGGGGGGGGGTATGCCTTCAAATCCTCGTTGTGGTATGTAAAGTTTTCTTAATTGACCTTGGTCCCAGCTTCCCAAGGCCAAACCAGTCAAATTTTGGTACCAGAAAATGTTCTTCAAAGTAAATGTGGCCAGCGTGATATTGTCCACTACGGCAGTCCAGTGCAGATTAAAGTAAAGTAAAGTCAAGTCAAGTCAAGTCAAGTCAAGTCAAGTAAAACTGAGGGCTTTCTCACGTCTGGCGGCGTTTGTGCTTGTGGTAAATGCCCCATATCTTTATATGCCAATCGGCGCTCTATATGTTTTGGCTACGATCACGCCTGGCTACCTGTACCGTTGAGTGTTCTTCCCGAGTGCCGGCTGGTAGATAGAGGTACAGGACTATAGTCTGTCCGGAAATTTATGCCGTCATTCAAGATCAATTATTTTGAAAACTATCTGTTGCATCGTTATGAAATTTTTCCAGCCGTCTTATATTTACCCCCACCCAAGGAATATGTCTTTGATAGGTCCAAAAACAACTTAAATCATTAAAAGCGGCATCATTCCTTTGATGTTTTGCTTAAC